>JAQQPU010028248.1:0-10644 GCA_029168905.1 Artemia sp. Kazakhstan ARC1039 | reverse complement strand
CTCTCTCTCTCTCTCTCTCTCTCTCTCTCTCTCTCTCTCTTAGAAATATTACCAGTTTTAAAATTAGCTATATCTTTTTAGGTTGAACGATGAATGTATGGATAACTATTCTTAAACTTTAAATTATCGATATTAATTGTATCATTTGCAAAGAAGAAATAGTGGAAGAGTCGGAAAAGGTCTTTTTTGGGAGAGAAAGGTGCAGACTCGGTGAATGAAGCTAGTCGATCAAGGAAGCGTAAAGCTGTCACAACAGTTATTGGGGATCCTGTCCATAAGTCATGCAGGTCTAGCTTCACAAAAAAGAAATCTATTGAACAGTACTTGTCATCGTTGTCGCAGGTGAAACAAAGTCAGAGGCGAGAATCTTCCCGTTTATCTGGAAACTTCAACTTCAAATCCGATTGTCTTTTTGCTCTACGCCAGTTACCTTTGACAGAACGAAGAAGATGGAAGACAGTTTCAAGGTTAGAACGAGAGACTTTGAAAATACACTAAGAGAGGTTTGTGGAAAGAGAAATGATGACTGGTCAGGAGCAGTGATGACTAGAATTCTTGCTGCCTTTGCCGATCTACACGCTGCTGATGTAGTTTACCACAAATCCTGCTACTCAAACTTTCTAACGGAACGTAATATCCCCAACAAGTATAGCGGAATTCCTTCACAGTCTGGAAAACGAAAATCTGGTCGACCACAGAACTCATACGCTCCAAACCGAATGAAGATCTCCCGAACTTTAATAATTTCAAGAAAATCAAAATTTTCTGCCAAGAGCAAAAATCAGTCGGAAGCAGGGAATCCTCCGCATTGCGGCAAAAAAGTATTGTAATTCATACCTTGATGGGGTAAAATTTTATTGGTCAGAAGCTTTTACCTTGACGAATATTGTTCCGCTGTTGTTAGATAAGTTGGAGTCTCAGCTCTGTCATAAGCTTTTTCTTCCATCCCTATCCCGAAAGGGAAGCCCTATATGCATGGTGTCACCTTTCCCGAGTTTGTCTAACCAGAACCGTGATTGTAAACGCCACCACAGGATAACTTCGAGGACATCAAAGCCTAGAAAACAAACCAGCATTGTACTGAATTCTGATTAGTGGCTAATTCATCTGGATTTTGTTTGTTTTGGTTGGCTTTTTGTTGGCTAAATAAGCTTTTCTTAGCTAAATTATCTTTTATCGGTTGCCTCCCCATTGTTGTATAATATTTGTAGGCGTGAATATATAACGAATCGGTAGTAATAGGCTAGAGATAGAATGTACAAGACGTTAATTCTTGTGAATAGACGAGCATCCCCAAGTGTAGTGACCCATGTATTGACCAAGAAAGGCACAGAATTGCATAAAGCCTCCATTCTAAATTGGAGGTCCTAAAGTATTCCTGCTGCTCGGTTCTAAGCTGGCGTAACCGCTTCATATAGACATGAAAACATTCACTAGTCTCTGATGTGCAAGGGTTAATTGATATCTTAATCTCAGGTTAGCAGGTTTAGGGATAGATGATATCTTAGCCTAGGTTAATTTGGTGTAGGTAAGGAAAATAGCAAGAGTTATAGACTAATGCAGTTCTGTAGGTATTACAATCTAGCTATAATCAATATAGTATTAGGCCATAAAATGGCCCGTAATTTAACATGGTACTCAAATGATGATAAAGCCGCCAAACTTCTGTTAGGACTTGAAAGATCGAAACAAGAAACTGAGCTAAATAGGAGTTCTATTATTGATGTTAAAAGTAAAGATTACCATCTAGTAGTAATCAGCTCTAAAGCTGAAATTTAGGAAGATTGAATAGTTTCCGCAAGGATTTGACTTTTCAAGATTCCAGGATGAGACTCTACGAGTAAATTTCCATGAATAGATGAAAAGAAAACTGGAGAGTCAAAATTTAACAATCTTGAAGATGGATGGAATAGACAGGAAAGTTAAAAATGAAGTTAAGAATATTAGAGAAAACGCTCCATGCTTCGTGGAAAAGAGTAAAAGTTTATACAGGAAGTATTTGAGTGATAGATAATATAAGAATAAGAGAAAAAAAAGAGAAGTAGAGAAAGCATTAAAGTATGAATTTAGGTATGAAAAGGAGGCCATGGGTAGAATTTCTGATGATTCGGAAGATGCAGCCAGACGGCATAATAGTAAAATATTGCATTGGCATATTAATAAACTGAGAGAGAGTAGCCGATCTGGACTTTTCCCAGCTAAAGATAGAAACAGGGTCTCAATTAGTGATAAAAAAAAAGTGGTAGAGAGATGGGAAGAATATTTTTTGAAAGGTTTTTAATGTGAAAATTACAGGAAATGACATAGAAAAAGAACGAAAAAGTTTGTGACAGTGTGGAAGTGAAGGAAGAATTGTTTTCCGGATTAAATCATGGAACTAAATGTTATATCACATTTTACTCTTAACAAAGGGTTTCTTACAGGAAACAAGCACTTGGAACTGCCTGGTCTCAGCAGAAAATGAGTTTCACGCCCGCCCCGCAGTCGCGGCCAGACCAAAGTTTGAACGAACCGAGGGAGCGGCTGGAACTATGCACTATCACGGTTACGAACCGAGTACAGATTTACTTTCATCACTAGCTGAAGTAGTACGGAAAAGCACGATAGCAGCTTTCGTGAAAGTGTAACTATACTAGAGAAGATACGGATAAAATATAAATACCCTTCATCTTCGGGAGATCAAAAGGAGTATGTGTAGTTGACATCAGGACTCTAGCCACTTTCTCTTGAAGCACATGAACAGATATGCGGATCAGATACAAACGAGCAGTAATACAGATAAGGATAAATAATAGAGAAATATAAAAGACGGAGGATAGGAAAAGGTATTATTCGCTTCAGTTCCTGGATGATTCCAAGGCAACACGATTCAAAGTTCTAGTACCCTTTTTAAGTGACCAAAAAAATTGAAGGGCAACTTGGCCCCCTCCCACGCTCATTTTTTTCCCGAAGTCACCCAATCAAAATTTTGAGATAGCCATTTTGTCCAGTATAGTCGAACATCTAATTAATATGTCTGAGGATGACTTAGTCCCCCACACTTCCCGGGGGAAGGACTGCAAGTTATAAAGTTTGCCCATTGTTTACACATAGTATTGGTTATTGGGAAGTATACAGGTGTTTTCAGGAGGAATTTTTTTCTAGTGGGGGGTCGGGGTCGGAGTAGAGGTTACGGGAAGATCTTTACATGGAGGATATTTCTTTGGGGGAAGGAACATTTCCGTGAAGAGGGCGCCAGATTTCCCAGCATTATTTAAAAAACGATCAGAAATTAAATAAAAAAACAAGTTTTTTCAACTAAAAATAAGGAGCAACATTAAAAATTAAAACGAACAGAAATTATTACGGATGTGAGAGGGTTCGCCCCCTAGTCAATACCTTGGTCTTTACGCTGAAGTTTTTTAGTACTTTCAAAAGAGCTATCTATTCTAATTAATCGGCCTGTGATTCAGGGGTTTGTGGTTCGAACAAAATTCGAACTTTAGCGTAAAGAGCGAGGTATTGACTAGGGAGCGAACTCCCAAATATACGTAATAAAAACATACGAATATAGAAATTCGTTACGTAATTTAATTCGTAAGTTACGTCAGAACAAAATTTCGAGAAAGCCAATTAGCCAAAAAAAAAGGAAAATTAATATGCGAACTTCGTTTTAATTATTCATGTACGGTGAGCCAAAATCAAAGCTGCATTAATTCAAAAACCTTCAGAAATTAACTAAAAAAAACAAATTTTTTTTAACTGAAAGTAAGGAGCGACATTAAAACTTAAAACGAACAGAAATTATTCCGTATATGAAAGGGGCTGTCCTTTCCTCAACGCCTCGCTCTTTACGCTAAAATTTGACTCTGTCTCACAACTTTATTTTTTAAAACAATAAAAAACTTTAGCGTTATTTAAAACTTTACAGATAAGGATCCTCTGGACAAGAATGTTAAAAGCTTTCTTCACATCAAGGCAAATAGTCACAAAAACGAGACCAGAATTTAGAGATCATCGTACAAACTGAAAAAGTCTATTGCATTCATTTTCCGTTGATTATTTTGCAGGAAACCCAAACTAATGTTGATGGAGAAAATCTTTTACCACTTGAAAAATTACCGGACACTTAAGTATAGGCTTTTCAAATATCTCAGAGGTCACCTCTATATAAGAGAGATTATCACTCACCACCATCTCCTTTAAAGAGAATTATCACTGGTGATAACTCAAGACGCTATGCTCCTAGTTGAAATGACTGGTTAATCAAGTGGCAAATTTGAGTGGTAATCGACAGAAGCATATGCTTCATTACTTTAATTGAAGTTTGATCAAAACCTGCCGAATAATTCTCTCAAGATGAAACAACCATTGGAAGTTCAAAAAAGTCTCAGGCAATAAAGTGGATAAGGCAAATACCAGTAATAACACTAGCGTAGAGCATTGTTTTGTTTGTCATATTCATTTATAACGGAAGTAACGTCGTGTTAAAAGTCCAAAATGGCTATTGATTCGGAAGGTTTTGTCTCTTCTGTTTGTCTAATACACTAACCAAGAAAAGCCAAAATCGGCTCTCCAAAATCTGTGCACAAGCTTCCCAACGTGCATAATCTTTACACCTTTACTACATTAATTAAGAAAGGGCTTTGCAACACCCAGTTCTCAATATTTATTACCAGCTAATGGATTATGACGTTTTCTGAAAAGCCGACTGAATAGTTCATCATTAAAAAAAAGGTGGACCCAAAGAAGGGATACGCAAAAAAAACTATTGACCAGTGCCGCGGTCATCCGCAGGGAGGATGAGGGGGCGTACTAGGCATTTAATTTTCTTTGGAACACCAAAACTTGACTAAAAGTACGAGATTTTGTGATTTTGAAGAAACTTGGCATTTTCTATGAAAACTCCTTTTGGTACCATTTGGTACCTCATTAGAGAATAAAGGAACTGGCGTAAACCCCTACCCTTCAATAAAAATTCTCCAATTACATATGATCAGGACTTCCATAAAAACAGGCACAAGATTGGTCTAGTATACTTTTATTAATATAATTAGCAACAATATTCAACCCTATATCAACTAAGCTAAAAACAAATCAAAAAAACTTTCACGACAGAATATCCCAAAAGTTCAACTATATATAAAAGACCACCTTATCAACAAAATAACGATCAGATACAACATGTCTTTTTACATAAAAGACAAAATAATTATATATATTTATATACTTATATATATTTCATGTTAATTTTGCTACAAAAGCAGCAATAATTATACCCATGCACTCTGTATTTTGATTTATTTCATCAATCATTAAGAAACTATACATATGGCAGGGTTTGACGCATAAACCTTCAGCAAAGTCCAAGCCACACAAATAGGGCAATCAGTGACCTAGGGGCGCAAGGAGACGTTTCTAAGGGATTCTGAATGATCCTTTTTTTGGCCAAAGTAGCGATTATCAAAAATTCAACCAAACCGTTAACTTTTTTCTAGAAAAAGAGGAAAGAATTACAAATGTTTAAAGTTCAATTACAGCGAAAGAGTAATATAAAATAACTTCATTAGTTGCTAATATCTAGTTTGCTTTCCTTTATGTGGAAGTGCAGACGTACGCACGAATTGCATATTGCTGGAATTTATATTGGAGGAATACGGCGAATGTTATAAAAGGACGTAAGAAATATGCCCCTTATATGTAGCATATCAGTAATTTATAAGAAAAATTGCCAGAACAAAGATAGATCGCAAAAGGGCTGGAGTTGAAGCCCCTCTGTACATACTCGGTCTAAACCCCCAAATTTATACTTATGCTATATGATAAATACGAATCATAGACCAGAACGCTTCATCCGCGGTTGTCTAAGTTTGATTGTCCAAGTAACTGGAAATAGATTGTTTACATTCAAATTATTTTTTATTCGTTAAAAGACGCAATTTTATAACTAATCTCCACTTTCTTTACTTTCTGTTTTTCATTGTAATTCTGATACTCGTATTATCTCCTTTTGTATCTTCAATTACCAACTAAGGTTTTCAAAAAGGCATAATTATTTTTAGGGGCTCATTAGCAACACACTTTATCCATGTGTTTATTAATATCTCCTGTCATTTCCCTACAACAATTATTCACAAGATTATACTTATTTGTTATGTGAAAGCCGTTACGTGATATTGTCTTTAAACAAGATCCATACCCAGTTTACCAAGAGTAACCCCTCTTGATCAACGGGTGTATTCAGTTTTTCAATACTTCATTTAGCTCCTACTGTAGGCCTACATGAGATACTTTTAATTTTACCAACATTTGGTAGATTTCTTTGCCTCTTCCAAAAATAATTCAAATATAAAAACTATTCTTAAATTATTAGTCCCAGTATCTCAGACACATAAGATATTTTATCGATTTTCTTTTTTGTCAAACAATTAGTCTTTATTGTCAGGAAAACCATCTTTTTTTTCTCTTTTTTCTAACTTCTTTCTAGAAAAAAATTTCTTTTTCCTAACTTCCCTGCTCTTCCACAGCAACAAAAAAACAACAAAAAACATTGGGCTCTTAAATTTCAATGAACTGAAGTTGCCAATTTATTAAAAATGAAATTATTGTAATCCATCGCCACAATAAAAAAAAAATAAAAGTGGATAGAATCTACGATCTAGAATTGTAGAAATTTGAATCTCTATACAATCTAGAGGAGGAAGAATAAGAAATTCAACCTGAAGGGATTCGTTAAGACTTCCAGTGGGTAGGAATTGCTTCAATTGACCTTGTTAAATTATAAGCCTTGTCCCTCCCCCACCAGTTTGATATGATGGAAAAATCCCCTTGCATAAAAATCATGGCCTAGAAAGGTGTATATTCGTATCCCAACTCCCCCCTCCCCTAGATGTAATATATAACCTATATGCACTTATGTTTTCAAGCACATTTAATTGCAGTTTAAATGTCTAAAAGTGCGTTTCGAAATTCAACTATGTATTCACATTGTCTTCCAAATAGCCTATAAGGCAGCGCCAAAGATTCATTTTCGGGGGGGGGGTTAGCTTAGGGGAGGCAAAAGTTTATACGTCACTTCCTGGGAGGGGAAACGATTAGGCACGGTAGTAATATTTATGCATAGTATTACACACATTCACACTGATTCATAAGCCCCATCCCATTGCATATATATCCCAATATAATGAAAGTAGAAGAGAAAAAAAAATTTGAGTTATTTTTTTTCTTAGAGGAAAACATCATACCAATTACGATAAAATCTTACTAATGGATTTGATCAAATACATCGCATTTTAAACGAGTTCAGACACGACAAAATGAACTAGTTTGCGGAAAAAACGATTCCACTAAATAACTTTGTTGAGCCAGTAAAAAACAACAATCTTTAACGGTTTTGGAAAAGTTTTAACGATAACGGATTTTTAATGGTTTTACCAGAAAAAAAAATTAATGATAATTTTTTTCCCCAAGTAGACAAAAAGTTTAGCACACCATTTAAGCCCCGTCCTTAACATTGATAGAATAAGTTCCCACTCCTCCAGAAAAAATAGTGGCCTAAAAATACATTTTTACCTTCTTTTGATCTCTTTCTCTCCCCAAAGAAAATTCTTCATTCGTTTAAACATTATTAACGTTGTTTACAACATAAGCTACACAAGTTGTTATCACTGATCTCAAAAACATATTTTGAAAATTTTAATTAACTTAAACTCTTTTATTAATATCCTGAATAAAACCAAAGGTGCTTATCGGTTCTGATTGACCTGAAATTTATTTGCTCTTATACAGGGGACACCATGTATTTGGAATAGATTTAGGATTTCAAGTTTATATTCCCCTTACCTACATGGTTGAAACTGAAAGTTGCTTTTAAGCCTATTTCAGTATGGGTACCAAGAAAACTTTTCATGCTGGTGAAATTAAATGTGCTATTAATAGTGCCATTTAAATGTGCCATTAAGTTTTTGCTGTTGTTTCAGGGATTAATATATATTGTTTTTATACTTTTTTTTTATTTGAATATAATGTCATAATGAGGGAAAATTTTCGAGTTTTTAAGTACTTGCCAATATGGAGGAAATGCTTAAATTAAATGCTAGTGTCATTAAGTTTTTGCTGCTGTTTCAGGGATGAATATAAATTGTTTTTATACTTTTTTTTATATTTGAATATGTCATAATGAGGGAAAATTTTCGAGGATGTTTTAAATATTTGCCAACATGGAGGAAATGCTTAAATCAATTTCATTTTGGATATCCAAAAAATTACTTAATGCTCTAAACCCAAGCTATTTCCTTTTCATGGCGTTAGTCTCCACCTTTAGAGAATTTACATAAAAACATAACAACTAAAAAGTCCATAGCGTACTATGGACTATTTAAAAAAAAACTGAAATTAATTTGGCTTCTGAATGACTCATTACTAAGAGGGATACAATCACTTCTTTCCCTCTTCCCCTTTTCAACGATCCCTGTCTCCCTCCAAAAACACAATCCTCGAAATTATCTCTGTATCAGACATTTTTCAGGCACAGTCGTAGTATAGATTTGCACTTTTTTCAAAGTTACAAGTTTAATACAATGTTTTACATTTGATTTCTGCAATTACTTTAAACCTTCAAATAAACTTTTTAAGCTAAAATTTCTTCTTAATTCTAAGGGTCTTAATTATGCTTTCCCCTTTACGCTAGAATAGATCCAACAATTCAAAAAACGATATGTTATACATATATATATATATAACATTATACATGCTTTTTTATTCCTGAGAAGAGCACAAAATATGTACCTTTCAAAATAATTGAAAAATACATTGTTTATTTTTTTATTCTTTGGAAGCACTTCTTATTTTCACAGAATATGTTCAAAAATACAAAAGTTTAAGAGTCCATAACTGGTTTTGGAACTAAAATATCAAAAGTTGAGTTGATTGACTTGGCTTCTGAACTGTACAGAGGGATGAACTGTACAGGGAAGAGGGATGCTGCTTTTTTTTTTTTTTTTGCCGATTACATATTTAAAGCTCAATTCCCAAATAAAAATTGTGAGTGAAAATTTTTGGATGTAACGACATACTAATAAAGACATTCAGTGCTGAGTCGTCTAGATGATTTTTGTTTTAATCAGCTCAGGTGGTGAAGCGGCAATTAAAATACTGGCAAGACGAGAGGATGAGCATTTACGCTTAAATTAAAAAAAAAAATTAACGCCCTCCCCCCGCTAAAAAAGGCGTCTTAAGCTATTTTTTCCTTCTGTTTACCCAGATATTTAATTTTCTTTCCCAGGTACTGAAAATGCCACCATTTTTTTTAGGGATCTAATCTATTTCTTCTGCTAAATCTAGGTTTGAAATCTGAAAATTTCTGGGTTATCTTTTACTATTTTAGGAATCGACATTTTAGGAAAATAAAATATGTTCTCAGAACTTAATTTTATTGTGGATATGTTCATCCCATGATCGTTCAGATGCTAGATCAAGTGATATGAAATCTCTTAACTATTTTTTTTATCACATTAATCCCTTAACTATTTTTTTTTATCACATTAATCTCTTAACTATTTTTTTTTATATATGCAACCGAAAATCAAGCAACCAATTAAAAACATTGTGAGTTTTACTTTCATAACCAGCCATATGTTAACAATTAAAATTACTTCAATGACATGATGTTTTCACAATTAAAGAAAGAAAAAGGAACTCAATATTGTTAACTTTAAACTTGAGACTAGCCCCCCCCCCCCAAAAAAAAAGATTTAATCGTCAAATCAAGACAAAAGCAATTAATTAACCTAGAAGTGAAAAATAAAGGCCACTATTCTAATTATTGCTTAGTAAACAAACAATCAGCATTTGACTATAAGGCAACTTAACAAACGGACGCAAAATTTTAAAAAAAGAAACACTCGCAACAAACAACCAGGGTTGCCACCCATTAAATTAATGTAATATTTGTGGTACCTTTTTTTACGAGCAATGGCACATTTCTTGTGGACTATTGTATGTATTTATTCAGACAGATTGAATTTTTCTTTCGATGCTGAATGTATATTTACTGGTGATATTGTGTATAACTTCTATTTCGGTATAGTCTATGGTATCTTTTTGGGCAAATATGGTGTGGTACCTACTCTATCGGTACCAGAAAATTTACTTGGGTGGCAACCATGAATACAACCCTCCAAAAGTAATAGCACGTATAAGTTTTTCACTGTTGCTAGAAATAATGGCTTATACACAAACCAGTTACAAGGTGACATTTGGCATTTTTTTTTCAGTGTAATAATAAGAATAATTAATTTAATTAGTATAATCGGTAAAACTACGGTAGTAAAAAAAGAGTTTGATCTCAATTCCTGACAGGAAAACAATTATAAAGCATGAAAAAATGCTAAGTGGCGCCAAACGCTAGATGGGATTAATAGTCTTTTTGTCGACACTAACACCAGTTTCCACTCTTATTATAAGTTATCCATACTCTGTTGGTTTACAGTTTATATCAGAATTATCAAAACAGAGAGTTAACTGATTCTAAAAGTTGGTTTAAAAGAAAGCAGAGGGGTTTTAGAATATTTTAAGCTATAATTTGCATATCAATTTGACAATAACCAAACTCCCCCTAACAAAGCCAAAAAAAACTTCTTTGGTATGCAGGTTAGCTTAGCTCTG
>JAQQPU010028245.1:0-10645 GCA_029168905.1 Artemia sp. Kazakhstan ARC1039 | reverse complement strand
AAAATCATTGTCAAAATAAGGAAAGCCAGACCGTAAGGAGGCCTTATTTTGTGTAAATTTCGTAACTCAATTTTATTAAAGCCTGGAATTCCCTTTGGCTTCAGAGATCAGAAATATAGCGACAATTTCAAATTAGCTTGAATTTGAAAATAACTTTTCTTTGCATAACTAGTCATAAATCTTGTAGTAACACTCTTTGTCCAAGAATCAAATGAACTTTGGACCCGTGATGTGTTAAGACCTAATTTAGACCAGCTTTGCAAGGCCTTGAAAGACTGGAAAGAAACTACTTTTAACAAAAAGTGGTTGATTGGCTAGGAGGGAGGGAAGGTCGCTAAATGGATCAAGTAGCAAAAAGAATATAACTTACGGATGAGAGACAAATCGGGGTAGTTTTTCCTCGGAAACACGGGAGTCTTTTTGGAGCAAACAAAATGTAAGTGTTTACTTTGTAATTACGAGAGGCTACCACTGTCTGTCTGAATTCTCCTTGGGGATAAAAGTTTGAAGATAAAGGTTAAAATAAGAAGAAAACCTCTAAAAGGCTTTCTGTCACTTGAAAATAACTTTAATACGTATATAAGAGAAATTTAAGCTTTGAGTATTTCCACCTAGACAAGGCTTGAGCCATTTGGACAAAACAGCATTTTTAAGGTTAGAATAAGCCAAATTAAATTTCTTCCCAGAAATTTAAGCTTTGAATTAACTGAGGGTTTAAAGAGAAAAAGAAATCTTAACCGAGAAGAGAAAGCTAGGAGAGCCACTTGTGCTTCCCCTTGTCAGCCTAGAGTCCCTTGAGGCTTAGCTTGACTTTATAAAGACCTTATATCCAAAAATTGGAATTATCGGACAATAACATCAATTAACACCCCCCCCCTTGTGCAATCTTCGGAAGTTTATACGAAGAGGAACACCGTTCCCTTTTTAATCATTCTTTCATTTCGTCAACCCCTTACTGCATGTTTATACAAAGGTGACCTTAATGTTTAAACAGGTAGGTTTAGGGAAAAAGGGAACAATATTATCAACGTAAGAATTTCCAAACCTTTATGTCCAGATATTTTCAATTAAGCTTTCCCTGCTAAAGTTAAAGCTTAATAAAGGTCCAAACAATACACAGCCCTTTCAAGAAATAATAAGAGAATCTCTTGGTTTGGGTTAATGAAATTTGAATTAAAAGCAAGTACGGTTATTCTTAGCTTATCTCAAAAATAGCTTGAACTAAAGGATTTTAATAACCCAGAACTCAAGCCTTGACTAGCTGCTCAAGTGTAACCCTTTTAAGTAGAAACATTCGTTAGCTTATGATTAACTTAATCTTTTTCTTTTCGGTAAACATTGGTGGATTTGAACAAGTAGATCATTAGACCTAGACCTAGAAGAGGTTTGGAAATAGTCAACATAAACAGAATTAGAATATTTTTCTTTTTATCTTCTTTTGTAAATAAAATCAGTTGTCACTGAATTCTGAGTACCGATTTCTTACCCAACGCCTCAGTTTGTATCTTGCTACCAAATTTATTAGCCCTGTAAGTAAGGGGCAACCTTACAAGACAAGTGTTTTAACTACTCTGTAGCATGGATTCCATTGGAGTAGCACATTCTAGCAATGAAATATTGAATCCCCGCAGGTCAGGTAAAAAAAAAGAAACAAAAGGTTGTTTAATTTACATTCCAGAAGTTTATTTTCGGAACGAAAAAGGTTGAAAGTTTCCTAGGGGGTGAGATTTAGTGTCATGTGGATTACGAAAGGATGGGAGTGATGATTGGTATTAGTGTGTAACCGGGTGGCAGCCCCATTCCGCTCTGGGCCAAAAGCATAATGGTTTGGGTATTTACCTTTTTCGTAAGATGATTTTCCAACCTCTCTCATTAGGTGTCATTGCTTAAGAGGTGCACCACCATTATTACGCAGCACCCGCGTGTGTGCCGTGATCGGGGGGATTCCATCGTGGGGTTCTTTTAGTCCAGCTTGTAAGATACACTGGCGTTATTCATATTAGGCCTGGTCAGGGAAATCGGCGGGATCTTCCGGAAAAATAATGTAGCAAAATGGCTTGGAATTATGTCAATACAAAAGAAACATTATAACGCATGGAATTCCGGGTGGTCTGTCAGGGGTGGAAATCTTGCCAGCTGAGCGCTAAAAACAGGGATGCTATGACGTTAGAAAGGGCATGTCCTAGAAATTCTATGATAATTTCCCTATTATTACTACTTTTTAAATTATCTCGAGCGAGATCACTTTTTAACCTCCTTTATCGCCTAGCCAAAGTCCAGATTCCGTTCCCGGAACGAATTGACACTGACCAAACTCCCCCGCAGTGCACGGGGTGGGATTGATCAAGAATTTCCCCCCTTTGCATGTGATGATATTTTTGCTGAAAAATGTATCCTGGATTGCGTAAGGACTGAAATAAACCGAACGGAAGGGGTGGACACACTCGGAGGTGGCCAGCGAGTGGGCCGGCACCCTAGTGCAAGCAGGCAGGCTAACAATAAATAAACACTTGAAAAAACTTTGATAATTAGCGCTTTGCGCAGCTAAAAAAATTATAAATAAAACAGTGGAAAAAGGCAGTGCTGAGCTGGCGACAGAAAAAACGGGTCCCCCTTCCCCAACAGACACCCCTTCCTCCAACTATAGGGATTTCTCCAGATCGAGTTGTTTCAGAGACGACAATGCCGTATGCGGTCCGTTCGTTTCTAAAATGTGTAATTAATTGAAATTGCGTAAATATAATATCATGAACAAATCGATAAAAATATGGAATTAAGTGATATGTACTGTAGTTTCACAATATACTTTTATTGCGTAAAAATTAAACTCTAAGATCAAGGGGAAGGCTGGGAAGGGTGTATTATGATGATGTTGTGAAATCTAACATCCTACTCGAAGAAATGGATATTTTCATTAAGAGTCCTTTGAGAGTCCTGTATCGAAACCGATTCGTTGCACATATTTAATTCGTTCCAAATCTGAATTATATTTTAAAACTATATCAATCCTAACTCTTAAAATAAAATCTTTTCTAAATTTAACTATATTTACATTTAAAATTTTCAATAAATAAAATAACTGCCCCGCTCCTCTTCTCATTATGCTTATCTAATTTAGTTACAATACTGTTTATCCATTCGATAAACACACCCTCAAAATTTTCCAGATGCGGATGAATGGCTAGCATTTCAGTAAGTAGAAAATGTGAATGAACATCACCTATATTTCCATTTAAATCAAACAATTTTAGTGCTACTGACGCATTTATACTGTCCCGTCCACCCCATTCCAGAATTTTTCGTTCAAGAAGAGCTTGAATCTTGAACACATAGGAATGTATAATGTTGATTGGGTCTGTTATAATACCCCCCACTATTAATGGATTAAAAAGGGTCCCTAAATACGTCCGTATAAACATATATATTGTGCCAGACAGAGTTCGATAAAATTCAGGTAATATAATGGGTGTTGGAGGGATTTGCATATCTCCACCCCCACCATTACTTTGTCCACCTTCAACCTCAATAAGATGGATGGTCCGTGGAATAAAATCACCTAGCTCACTCATCATATCTTCCTGTGTATCTGGACTTAGTTATTCTGCCTTAGAAAATATATTTTGACCTTGAAATAAGCTTTGCTGAACTTAGGTGATGTCCAGTAAAACAGTGAGGGGATTTTCATTCAACTCTCTAGAAAAATTATCTAAAATTTTACAGGTGTTTGGACTCATCTAATCTACCAAGTTAAAATTGTCTTCTGACACACCTTGATCTTCAAATGTATCTGGTTGGGCAAAACTGACGTATAAACCCTGTTTTGCACTTGGGGGAAAATTAAATGAACTAATGGATAGAATACAATTTTTGTCACTAAAATATTCTTTTAAAAGTTATCTGTCTATTCGGGATCTTCATCATCACTGTCAAAGGGTAAGTCATAAAGATTGTCAGCACCTCCAGAACATTCTTTTGAGAATTTCGCGTATCACTCAAGGTCATTGTCGACAGATGGTGGGTCAATAATTTTCGTATCATTAAAATCCGACGGTGGTGTGATTAAAGTCGTATCCTCAAAGAGGTTGCAGAACCCTTCAGTTGGTGGGGGTAACTCATCAATTTTAATCTACAATAATGATAGAATTTGAATCCATTGTGAAATTGGTACTGTTTTATAAAAGTCGAAAAAATTGGATTGTTAGTGAGCTATATTTTCATATTGTTTAAAACACTTGCGTAATAAAAATATTTACACATAGTAGAAGTAGTGATAGCAGATGCAGTAGCAATACCACTAGTTTTGTGCCCATAGTTTCATTTTGATAGTTCTTTGGCAACCGCAATCACTCTATATATTCTGAAAGTTTCAATTTAATTCCCCGTTATGTATCACTGTTAAATCATATTGACTACCTAAATGAACATAGTGAGTGTCGTTTCTGATTTCATCTTAGTTTCATCTTAACATTCTTTATCTGCTTTGGAAAACCCAGGGTCATACTTTCCCCCTCGACCACACCACCAATTTTCCCCCGTAATAAAATATATTTTTAAATAAATAGCAACTTGCATAACTTACGAACTAAGCCCAATGGGCTAGGGAGATTATGTCATTCCCCACGCACGAATACATATAGTTGATGGAACTTTCAAATATTTCAAATAAAATGGGTATTTCAAAATGTTTTTCAAAGCAGGGCTGCTATCCTATTATTTTTCACAGTGTACTAGAACACTATGAACCTCACTTACATAGTTTCTATGATGACTCATTCTATGCGAAATGACCTGTGGGGGGAAAGGAAAAAAAAATATAATTTGAATCCCTATTATTCTTTTCTCAAGCGGTGCTTTTTACTAATGCGCTGTCTAATAAATTCTCCATTTATCCGTTGTTTGCAAGAAGAACCGGAAACCATCTTTAAATTGAATTAGAAAAATTCCACACTAACTTATGATTTTAGTCATATTCAAACGTTATTCATAGAAATTTAGATTTTTTTCTTTATATAAGAAAATATAATTATAAGAAAAAAAAATCAAGAACACGGGAAGAAGCGAAAAGATAAAATATGATTTTTACTTACGCTTTGCATTGAAGGTTCAAAATACGGAACGTTTTGTTGTAAATTATCGGTTTTTGCACAGAATTCCTGCCAAGTTCTTACACGCATCGTGCATTCCCATCTTGTGTGGAAGAACCTACGTACATTATAACAGATGGTCGTATGGTTGGAATAACCATTTGATTGTTATGAGTGGGAGTTCTTAGCTTTGGCTTCTTTGCCACAGGTCCTTTAAATATAAATTATATTTTAGTTTCCAAGTAATTAATTCTTAAAAATCATAATTTCAACAAGCATAATGTCCCCCTCACTAAAAAATGTACCCATCCTATTTCAATAAACCTATGCACAGTAAAAAAAACAGTACTGATTAATGAGCATATGACACGACAATGATACAAAAATCCTTTTGATTGCACTTTGTGGGGAGATCTTACACTATAATAAGAATCAAAATGATGCCTATTTAACTAAATATATTTATCATTTAAAAAACCCTACACTCATCCACAATCATTCTAATACATATTTTATAACATGCTTAATTTGTTCAAGCACGTTTTGGCTGGATCCATAGCCAAAAATCACTTGTTCCGAAAATGTTAAGTCCAACTCTCTTTCATGCCCTATTAATAATAAGATTAGGTTAAGTGGGGTCAGTAGTTTAGTAAGAGAGTACGGTAAAATGTTTTAACTTGATTTCTAGAATGTAAACAGCTTTCATATTAGCAAGGCTGGTTTTAAATTCTACAACATTGAATCATTATAATCAGGCTAGACTCAGTTTTGGAGATGAAGTTTATTTTAAATCTAATTTACTAGCTATGATTTTATGTCGATGATTACAAAGTAGAAATCACACCACAATATTTCGTGTTGGTGTGTACATAAATAATAAATTAGAAAAAAATGAAAAGTTTATACAATTAATTATTATATAGAATTACAATTATTTTCTCGCTAAATTATCATTAGGTATTTTTTGATATGTATCATGTTTCTGTGTGCTTTGTGCTTTTGAAATACACGATCTATCCATCTATTTGAAGGGGGAGAAATCTGTAAATTACTATATACTATCTATTTAACTATGAAAGTAACTTACTTAGAAAAACAGTTTGTCTCTGGTTTGTCTCTCTATATTAATTACTTTGTTCAGTCACCAAAGAATTAGAAGCAATATAGATAGAAGCCTTGTAACCCATATTTATATGCTCGAATTGAAAGAAAATATTGTAAAAATAGAATTTCTGTTTCATTGCACTAACCGGTGTACTACAGGCTATTTTTAGTGACCTATATTTAGAGTGCCGTCAGTATGTAATGATACTCATAGTCGCAATAAACGAATTTTCTGGTCGGAGTCCAATAGTCCCTCCTATTTAATATACTTTCAGGACCTTTGCCCATTCCACTACTGACAATTTTGTTTAAATTAGTCCAAAGAATATATAACAATGCCTCCAGGGTTGGAACAACCCCCAAGAGCCCTGGGGAAAGGACTTTAAGATATGCTCTGGGGGCATATAAGGGTCTTACGGAATTGGTGGTCGTACTAAATTCAGATGGGTCTCATTTAACTTTTTATTGGAACTTATAGTGCCCTTTTTAAGAGTCAAAGTTATATGAGAGACCCCCTCCCAAGACTTTACTTTCCCATAAAAACATCCAAAGAAAGTTTTGAGACATCAATTTATTTTAGAACTGTTGATATGTTCAGTAATTATGCGTAGCAATAGTTGTAGCAGTAGTAGTAGCATTAGTAGCAGTATGCAAATAAAACTTTATTTTCAACATCCATTTCAACACAGGATGAAATTATTAACTTAATGCCATCTGCCGGTCCTGAAGCATTGCTGATTCGTACTTTTGGCAACCTGTGTGGTCATAGTGTGTTTCGATTTATTTCAATACAGTTACAATATTGCCCAAAATTTCAGCTTAATACCCTTAGGTTTATTAAATTTTAAAATTTTACAAAATTATTCGGGGGGAATTTTCAAACTTAAAACAAACTTTTCCGCATGCTGACCAATGGTCTGCGTTGCGCAGGTACCGATCTCCTGATTCAATGCCTTTGGCCAGGAGTGCAATGCGTGGTTGGGGGTAAATTATTTGACACTTCCCGTGTTTTCCCCCCAGATTCCTCAAGGTACCCATTTACAGCTGGGTTGACTCTGGCTGAGCTTACAGGATCACACCATTGACCCCCGTTCTAAACCAAATAACCAGTGTCACTAGGACCCGAACCCCTGTCGGGGAAGTTCAGCTAGAATGGAATTGCCTGGGAGGAATTTTGCTGACGGTGAGAGGGGGGATTTTACATGGGAATAACTTTCCATGGAATGATTTTTCTAGGGAGAGGGAGTTTTCTATGGAGGGGGATCCGGATTTCCAGGCATTGCTTAAAAACGATCAGAAATTAAATAAAAAAGAAATTTTTGAACTGAAATTAAGGAGCAACATCAAAACCTAATGCGAATAGAAATTATTACGTATATAAGGGGGATCCCCAATCCGCAATACCTCACTCTTTACGCTAAAGTTTATTTTTTGTCCCAATTCTTTAACAACGACTCCTGAAACACAAGGGTCGTTTAATTAGAATAATAAGCTTTTTTAAATACTCTGAAAAAAAACTTTAGCATAAAGAGCGAGGTATTGTGGAGGAGGCATTCCCCCCTCATATACGCAATGAAAAAAACAACTGAAAGTAAGGAGCAACATTAAAACTTAAAACGAACAGAAACTATTCCGTATATGAAAGGGGCTGTCCCCTCCTCATCGCCTCGCTCTTTACGATAAAGTTTTTATTGTTTTAAAAAATAAAGTTGTGAGACAGAGTCAAACTTTAGCGTAAAAAGTGAGGCGTTGAGGAGGGGACATCTCCTTTCATTTAAGGAATAATTTCTGTTCATTTTAAGTTTTAATGTTGCTCCTTACTTTCATTTGAAAAAAAACTCGTTTTTTTATTTAATTTCTGATTGTTTTTTAAATGATGCTAGGAAATCCGGCACCCCCTTCATAGAAATGTCCCTTCCCCCAGGGAAACATCCTCCATGAAAAGATCCATATGAAAAGATTCCATAAAAGGAGCGTAACTTTTGATGGGTAAAATTAAACTTGATGAAACTTATTTATTTGAAATCAGCATAAAAATTTGATTCTTTTGATGTATCTATTAGTATCAAAGTTTCGTTTTTTAGAGTCTTTTTTACTATTGAGCCGGGTCGCTCCTTACTTATAGTTCGTTACCACGAACTGTTTGATAATTTCTGTTCGTTTTAAGTTTTGATGTTGCTCCTTACTTCCAGTTGATTAAACTTGTTGTTTTTAAGTTTAATTACAAAAAGGCTTATTATCACAATTAAACGACCATTGCGTTTCAGGAAGCGTTTTTAAAGAATCTGGATAAAAGTCAAAGTTTTAGCGTAAAGAGTAAGGTCTTGAGGAGCGGTCAACCCCTATCATATACGTAATAATTTCGGTTCGTTTTAAGTTTTGATGTCGCACCTTACTTTAAGTTCAAAAAACTTGACTAAAAAAAAAATAAAATCTTAGATAAATGACTCATAATTATTGAGTAATCCTAATGAATAATCAGAATTGGTCTGTGGCATATTGAGGTGTCTTGAGATAAATTGGCCAAATAGATGTGATTATATGATGAAGGGGGACTGTCACGGATTAAGTGAAAACTGACAGAAGGATTGGAAATTCTCTCAGAAGAGTTTTTAAATGATTGTCGAGTGTCATCTCCCCACAAATGTCGTTAAAGCATAGGGGATTCTTAAATGTAAGGCTAAATAACATTTGTGCGCCTGGAATAAATTTGATTCCATTGGAAATAGAAGCAGAATGCCATCTGTGGAGGAAAAAAAGTAGAATATTCAAGAGAGAAAAATAATAACTTTCAAAAATATTTGTCGTATACTAGCATTATAGATAGACACAGACACGGGACCTGCTCACGACTCTTCAAATGTTGTCTTTTGTTTTGAAATAAATATTCTGTTTTTGTACTTTTTGTAATTTTGCCCACAATGAAATAAGAACTACTCTTGAGATGAATTTTTTTAGGGTCCTGAGAATTAGGGCCTTGAAATAGTTTTCAGTGCATTGTACTTGATGCAATATTGTGAACACTTTTCTAGCACATTATTGAAAATTAGCTTGCATTTAAAACAGATTGTTTTTCCACATTGGGATCCATACAGAGATTATTTTAGGGGGGAAGGGCACAGAGGGGGCCATTTCCCTCGACAAATAAATTTTAGGGGCACAAAATTTCAAATAAATGATCTAACGGTTACAATAATTTTGTAATTTTAGAATTTCATTTTTATTAAAATGAAGTAGAGGGCACAGCTGGCAGTAACAGTTGGCAGTAATGAGCAGTCGTTAAGTAAACTTAAATTATAATTAACATACCTTACATCATAAAATTAAACTTAAATCATAAAATTAAACAACCACTTTAATAAAATTCATACAAACTTGTAAATGTTTTTAAGCCGAACAATATGTTTAGACAGCTTATGTTGATTTTACTCAATTAAAGCCCTTTTTTATCCTTTGTTTTTTTTCGCTGCAATCGATTTGGAGTTAGGGAGCCCTCAAGTTGAAAAAGGGTTGAACAAGGGTCACTCTGGTTGTTTAATTTTTGGATCAGTGTTTCAATTAACAGGCGTTGTGTCTTGCGCATGATATCACTTCGATAAACATGCTGTATGCCGTGGTGTAAAACCAATCGAAATATATCAAGGAATTAAGCAAGTTCTATCCAAAAGATTGAAAAACTTTTTGAGTTATGGGGAAAAAGCGCAATAAAAGAGGACCTGGTTTGATTAATGTGCAAAGCGGCAGGGAAAAATTAAAACAAATATACGTGAGACGTGGAAGACCAAGACTCCAAAAAGTGTCAAACATGCTGTTGATAAACAGGTTTCCGTTGACTACAGACGTATCAAACAGTTCGTGGTAACGAACTGTAAGTAAGGAGCGACCCGGCTCAATGGTAACCGAAACTCTAAAAAACGGAATTTTGATACCAATAGATACATCAAAAGAATAAGATTTTAATTCTGATTTCAAATATATAAGTTTCTTCAAGATTAATATTACCTATCAAAAGCTACGCGCCTGAGAAAATTTGGCCGATTTTCGAAAAAAGGGGGAAAGACCCCCTAAAAATTATAGAGTCTTAATGAAAATCACACCATCATATTCAGCGTATCAGAGAACCATACTGTAGAGGTTTCAAGCTCCTATCTACAAAAATGTGGAATTTTCCATTTTTTGCCAGAAGAAAGATCACGGGTGCGTGTTTATTTGTTTGTTTTTTTTTCTTTTCCCCAGGGGTGATCGTATCGACCCAGTCGTCCTAGAATATCGTGGGAGGGCTCATTGGAACTAAAATTAAAAGTTCTAGTGCCCTTTTTAAGTGACTAAAAAAATGTAGAGCAACTAGGCCCCCTCCCACGCTCATTTTTTTCCCAAAGTCACCCGATCAAAATTTTAAGATAGCCATTATGTTCAGCATAGTCGAAAATATTATAACTATGTCTTTTAGGATGACT
>JAQQPU010028244.1:0-10645 GCA_029168905.1 Artemia sp. Kazakhstan ARC1039 | reverse complement strand
GCTATAGCCAGGGAAGATTGCGCCCACCAGTACCTCACAATGCGTACCAACCGAATTTGTATAACCCTCCCCCCAATAGACAAAATAATTATCGATTCGAAAACCCAAATACTCGTCAAAGCCAATATAGTGCAAGAATGGTATATAGAAATCCCAAAAATTTGCCAAAGGAAAATGCAAATTTTTCAAGCCGACGGTATTTGCAGTCGATGCCAGCGCCCAGCACTGTCGCAAAAAATCCAAACAACCTTAATAATACATGGTGAAATCGGCAAACAAATGTAAATCAATTGCATAGAGATTCCATGGGCACATCTGAATCCCCATTGCAGACACCGACGTATGAAATAAATCCGCAGGGAAACGTGTCAGGCCCCTCAAAAGAATAAATTGGACCCAGAAGGAGCCCAGAATATTTTATAGGTCCAACCCAATAGTAGTACTGTCCTTCAGTGACAGTAATAATAAGTTACCATTATTTAATGATTTTAGTGTGGCAAATGTTTACTTTAAGGCACTAATTGACTCAATGCAACGGTTAATATCATAAACTCATATGTATTTAATAAGTTGCCTCCGCATATTATGTGACGAAAGAATATTAATAATCCCAATTTAACTAGTGTACCAGGGCATAAATTGGATGCAAGAGGTTCAATTCGCCTAGACGTAAAAAGGGATAATAGAATTTTTCCAATAAACTTTATAATATGCAACAATTTTCCATATGAAGCCATTATAGGCGCAAATTTTTTAAGGTCGACTAAAGTATTATTAGACTTAACAAACGAAAGGCTTGTGTACCCAGTGAATACTCCTTCCCCTACTCTAAGAAATGGTAACAGAGGTTACGAAGAGAATGTTACAGTAAATAAAATTTCTGGTTATATTAAGTCACAATCTTTTGAATCTCATGTCTCACGACAAAGAGGATGTGTTGCAACCAGAAATTTTCTTTTTATTCTGAGCGATATCGGAGAAATGAAGTAAATAAGTTTTTACGCCAGTGAATGGAAGTGTTTATTTAATATGTGAGTTTTATTTTCCTATTTATTCATATTTTTTCTTTCGTTTGTTTAGTATGTTTTTATGTTGATGTAAGTTAAGGTTTTTTAAAAAGAATTTTTTTGTTTCATTTTTTCCCGTTGAGAAAGGCTCCAGAATGTGGGGCCGAAATATTCGGAGTATTTTTGTTTAATTAAGTGTTTGTATTCACTGCTTTATAGAAATTAAAACCCGTTTTTCTTGTTTAATTTTTTAGAAGTGGAGTAAATTTAAAAAATAAATGGGATTAATTTGTAAAAATTAAAATAGGGTATTTGCGACAGTGTAGGTTGAGCGAAATCAAGAAAATAGTGGAATTGTGGAAAAAACAGTAAAACCCAAGGTGACGCCGCAAGATGCCGCAATGATGCAGCAAAGCGCCAGTATGAATCTAATAGACAATGATAGTGAAGAAAAATATTACGGGTTCGCGATACGGAAAACGAAAATCCCTCCTAAAACGATGCAAATAATTCAAATTTCACAGATGATTGAACCAGTGGATAGCAAATCCGAAATATGGCTTGCGATCCCGTCGAATGGAATTCCTGAAAATCTGTTATGCGAAAAACAGATTACATCTTACGACAAAGGAGAAGTTTTTATTTGGGTAACTAATAACCACGAAAATGATACAATTACAATAAAAAAGGGAAATGTCTAGTTCAAATCCAAGTTATCTCGGAGAATGATTTAGATAGATGCGAATATTCCAAAAGAAACCTAGTTATCGGCATTAAAACCTCAATTAACAAATACCCTCTAACTAAATCGCAATTTTTAAACAAATTTAATATGGACCATATTGCTGACTTGGAAATCCAAAAAAACTTATGCGAATTATTATGTAATTTTAAAGGTGTATTTTCCCGCATCCGAAGATGACATCGGACTGATACCGTTTTATGAACATTCAATTTTAACAACCGGTAATCCCATCGCGAAACAGCCATATCGTATACCGTATAAGCACAAAGAGTGGTTAAAAAATAAAATTCATGAACTAGAGAAAAATGAGATTGTACGCCCCAGTATAAGTCCGTATTCAGCACCCCCAATCCCCAATGGAAAGAATCCCAACAGCAAGATACCCTTTTGATATTATTTCTTTTGATTTGTATGGAACCAGCGGAGGTTTACCTATTTCTAACAGAGGACAAACGTGTGTGCTTAGTGCAATTGATCATTTTACTGGGTTTACGTTTGCAAAAGCATTAAAAAATCAAAGGGCGTATGCCACAAGCAAAGCATTAGAAAAATTATTTTTGAATTTTGGCATTCCAACCACGGCTTTGTGTGATAACAGAAGCAATTGTGTTTCCAAGGTAACCAAGGACCTAATGAGTTTTCTCAACATAAATAATTTAGTGACCTCCCCTTACCACCCCCATGCAAATGGTAAAATAGAAAATCACCATAAAATATTCTCGAATGTTTTGAGTATTTATACAAAAGATAATAGAAATGACTGGGACCAATTCTTACCATACTTAACCAACGTCATCAATACCGCTTTTTTGGAAGTGACTAAAGTAAGTCCTTTTTATTTATTATTTGTCTGCGACTTCAAAATACCGTATGAGGAAATTATGGTGTCCAGGCAATATTACAATAATACAGAGGATTATAAACAAGAGTTCATAAACAGAATGAGAAAAAATTATAAGATAGTTAGGTAGGAATTAGAAAAATCTAAAACGAACCAAGCGCAGAATGACCTCCCCCATGCCAAGGGAAAAATACATTTTGAAATAGGAGATCGCGTCTACCTAAAGAATGAATCTAAAACTGAGGGCAAAAAACTCTACAAAAGGAAAAACTAAAGGAGTAGCAATTTTAAATTTTCTTTTTTTTACGTTTAAATTTGAATTTGTGACAATTTATTCCCCTCTAAATAATATTGGAGAAATATACTATCTAAAAATTGTGTAAAGCATTTAAAAGGGTGGAAGTCTTAAACCTAAGAGACAAAACCGGTGAGGACATACTTTACAGAAGAGGAACAAAAATTTCCCTAGCACCAAGAGACCATATGTTTTGCGACTTCTGCGGTGCTGAAGAACGTTCTGCCGATACCTGTCCTGAAGTTTATCTGTGTAGAGAAAAGAAGTGAGTTTACCCGAACTGAATTACCAGTGAGAGATTACGAGTGAAATATCAATGCAAACAAATGGATGGATGATGTTATATGCGTAGGAGAAAACCCGGAGGATCATTTAGCCAGATTAGCCAAAGTCTTTGAAAAATTCAGGGAAGGCAACTTGAAATGTCGACTTAAAAAAATGAATTTACTTCAACCTAAATCAAATTTTGGGGAGTAATAGTAACCCAAGGTCAGATATCCCCAAACCCCGACAAGATAAAATACGTAGAAAATCCCGACAGGCTACAGAAACCCCTTGAAGATCAAGAGAGAGTTATATGCGATTCAAGTAGGACCTTGTCGAAAGGCGAAAGTAGTTATTCTGCAACGCAATTATAATTACTATCTTTAATTCATAACTTAAACAAATTTAGGCATTATTTGGTTGGGCGAAAATTTAAGCTGCGTTCTGACCATAAAAACTTGCAGTACCTGAGCACATTCAAAAATCCCACGGGAATTTTAGCTAGATGGATAATGAAAATCCAAGATCTAGATAACAAATTTGAACATTTGACGGGTAAACAAAACGCCCCCTGTAATTACTTAAGTAGGTTCCCTGAAAATAACTCCTCAGATAATGAAAATAGAGAAATAAACTTCATCAACCCCAGTAAACGAAAACACAAAAAGAATAAACCTAAAATTCAAATAGAAGAAAACAAGATTAATCATTGCCCTCTATCACTGGCAAATATAAAAAGAAAGGAAATTAAGGATGAGACGTGTCTGACGCTCATTAATTATTTCGTGAATTATGATAAGCTATCCGATAAATTCAAAGCCCTAAGAAGAGAAATAGACAAATTTATCACGATTTAGACGAAGAAATCCAATGCAGGATAGTAACAGACGATACTAATAGAAACCAAATTTCAATAGCACCAGTATTATCCCCAAAAATTAGTAATACCTGCTTTCGAATTCTAAAATTCGGATACAGGTGGACACTTAGGAATAACTAAAACCTTTCATAAATTAAAACACTATTTTTTTCGTTCCCTCTTCATTAACCAAATTCAAAGAATTTATAAATGGATGCGAATCGTGTAATTTGAGAAAAAATCACCAAATTTTCCCCCACCCCACAATGGGAAGAATCCCAACAGTAAAATACCCGTTCGATATTATTTCTTTTGATTTGTATGGAACCAGCAGAGGTTTACCTATTTCTCACAGAGGACACACGTTTGTGCATAGTGTAACTGATCATTTTAATGGGTTTACGTTTGCAAAAGCATTAAAAAATAAAAGAACGTACGCGACAAGCAAAGCATTAGCAAAATTATTTTTGCTAATTAAAATTTTTGCAAAAATTAATTATATTATTGAGTGAACCAAGGCATTTACTTTTGAACTTGGTGCTCATAAGTAAATCTATAGAATGGAATAGAATATGATTTATTGACTAGAATAGCACAAAACCTAGCATAAGCACGTCAGATTTACAATAACAAAACAGATGTTAGGGGATAAACATAAAAAAAATGAATCAATAATAAAACAGATCTTAGGGGACAAACATAAAACAAAAGTTATATCAATTATTAAAATGGGAAACAAAATAGGGGACAAAAGATTTTGTACCTCATGGTCAACATTAGAGGATACAGGTCAAGTTTGGTATTTGGAGCTCTACGAGCATTGAGTCTTGTATTAGGAAGCATGGGGGGATTTTCTTAAATGGGGGATTCGCATTCTTAAATGCGAGCGAGAAAATGTCGATGACAGTCAGAACTAAGGAACTTGTGACCAAAATTCATTAACAGGAAGTGACGTCGTGATTCCAATGAAATAAGTTCAAGTCCAGCCAAACCCTCATCATATTGACATAGGCCGTCCCCAGAATAATTTTGTTACTCTTTTTGAATACTTTCAATTTTAGAACATTGCTCTTTGGTCAACCCAGGGTGCCAGACAGGGCAAGCATGTTCCAGACAAGGTCTCATATAAGAAAAATAAATTATTCTGAGGTTTCGGATTGATATGGAGAACTGTTTGAGAAGGGAGAAAAATTTGAGGAGAAAACTACTAGACTTAAATAAGTGGGAAATGTGGGAGTTCCATTTAAGGTCGTTGTCCAACTGCACACCAAGTAGTTTAACTGTATTTAAATTTGGTATGCAAATATAATTATTGATAGGGGGTATATTTTTATAAAAAGAAAATAGCATGAAACTGCTTTTGGGTATGCTTAAGTTAAGTTTAACATTGTCAAGATCATTCTTTAAATTGTTAATGAGTGAATTGAGTGTAAAATTCAAAGTATTAGATGTTTGAAAAAGGTTCTGTAATGTAAAATCATCCGTTAATTAAAAATAGTTGCCAAAACTTTGTAAAACATTATCGAAAACAATTAAAAATGCTAAAGGACCTAACTTAGTCCCTTGAGGTACTCTACAGGAAATCGAGGAAAAACCTGATGAATCCCAGTTAGGGAGGACTACACATTGCTCATGGCCAAACAAAAAACTAGCTAACATACATAATACAAAATCTCTTGCACCTAAAGCCCTTGCATTATCTATAACTGTCTGATGATCCAAATTGTCGAAGGTTTTGCCAATATCAGCAAAAACAGCCTCAACTTAGAAACTATTCAACTTAAGATGTTTGAAAATAGTGTCAAGTATATAAATTAAGCAATGCATGGGTGCTATGATTTGGCCTAAAGCCAAACTGATTTGGGTTGATTTTGTCATGAATATCGTCAAAAAGGAAATGGTAAATACAACTTACAAAGTTTTTAAAGAAAATGGAGGTTTTTGATGTTGATCTTAAGTCAGGGGGAACTTTTAGGGTCTTAGTTTTCGGTATAGGAGATATAATAGCTCGTTTAAAACACACTGGAAAAATACCATCTACAAAACATTGGTTAAAAATAGCAGATAGAGGTGCACTTAAATACTAGGCACATTCCACAATCAATTTGGTAGGGATATCACCTGTGTATACTGACTTATTTGTGTCAAGAGTTTCGAGTTTAAGTCTAAAGTAGTTTAAGTCTATCTAAAGTAGTGAAACGGCATATGAGGCTCAATTTGTGATTATAAGAACGACAGTTGAACGATGGTTGAATGGAATTTCAACGAACGGTTATGAACTCAAAGTAAATCCAAGGTGTTACAAACGAACGGCTTATTAATAAATCAAAATTAGAATACGACTCCATGTTTTCGGGCCCCAAATCATATGTAGAGCCTCCACTCTGTTTTTGGTGTGCCTTTCTCATCGCATTTCAGTATGTCTTTAGCTTTCCCGGTTTGGTGTAGCTTTCCTTTCGCATTTTCCTACTACACGCCTTTTTTTTGTATATATGTGGCATTCATACATGTTCTCTCCTTGTTTGCGAGTTTTATAGATTTCCTATGGCTAGGAGCATTCATAACGCTCGCATCCATTTTACCCTGATGCTATACTTTTCAAGCTATTCCCCCTCCTTAGTATTTTCTAATGTAAACACTAGCCCTCATATAGAATTCTAAGACATTAATCTATCTGGCAGATATTGTTTATTTAATGATGTAAATCTCCAACACAAATATATCCATGTTTGCGAATTTTTCCAAAAGTGGGATGTATATTATATTACAATTAAATATTTACAAAATCTCATCAAAAAATATGTTCTAACAATAACATATGCTAGATGATTTCTTAGCATTGAGACTTCCAAGAAAAAGAGACCCCCCGGGCTAGAAAACTTACGTATATATAAAAGTTGCCTAACTGCTGTAAATCATGCGTCTTCGGCAAATGTGGCAGCAAATGCACGGTGTTTTCTCCTACGGACAAGTCGGATCAAAAGTGTTCCCAAAACTCCTTGGATGACGAAAGGTCTCCTTCAGTCTACCGAACACAGAAATAGACTGTACCTGAAAGCTTGTAAATCTACAACTCCTTAAGCGAGAGAGACATACAAAAAGTACAGAAATACATTAAACAGATTAGTACGTAATGCAAAAAGGCGGTATTATGCGGAGAGAATAAATGATTGTAAGAGTAACTTGAGAAAAGTATGGGAGGTTATTAATGAAATAATTTGTCAAAAAAGGAAGAAGGTGGCTATACCTAAAGAAATAATAAATATGCGTGGTGAGACAGTAGCAAGCGAATCTCGTGCTGATGCTTTTAATCAATTTTTTTGTTAGTCAGACATCTCTACATGCTTCTGGCCCATCTCCTGAACAAACCCACAGTTGAACAAAATCGGGTCTTTTTCTAGCACCATGTGCGAAAGAGGAATTACTAGTGACTATCAGTAAGCTGCCTAAGGGCAAAACCCAAGACACCTTTGGGCTGCGCAACTATATCTTGAAGAAAGCCTCTGCAGGTCTTGTAGCTCTACTTACACACTTGGTCAACCTTTCACTAGCAACCGTATTTTATCCTAATGTGTTCAAAACTGCCCAAGTGCGTCCCCTCTACAAAAAAGGAGACAAGAGTCTTATCTGTAATTATCAAACCATATCAATTCTACCGGTTATATAAAAAGTCCTCAAGCGAGTGGTTTATAACAGAGTATATAGATTCCTCGATGTTAAGCAGGTACTCTCTCCCCGTCAATACGGGTTTCGGCGTTATCATTCAACTTTGTATGCCTTAGTTGATTCAGTTGAATACATATTAAATAGCCAGGATGCTGGAGAAAAGGTACTAGGGATTTTTCTTGATTTCTCTAAAGCTTTCGACACGGTATGCCATTCAATCCTCCTCACAAAATTACATTCATTTGGAATATATGGTGTTGCTCACGAGTGGTTTTTATCGTACCTGACTGATCGTAAGCAGTTTGTAATTGTGGAGGGTAGTGTGTTGCCAGAATTACCGGTAAAATCTGGCGTACCTTAGGGGTCGGTACTTGGACCGCTCTTGTTTATTTTGTATATCAATGAACTGACAACATGTCTTATTAAAAATGCACATTCAGTACTATTCGCTGAGGACTCAAATTTCTTCATTGCTACTGAATCATCCGAGTCTGCTGCAAAAAATGCCCAAAAAACACTTGACGAAATATCTGACTGGTGTTTCCGAAATGCAGGTAAATGCTACAAAAAGCTGAATCATAGTCTTCACTTCTGCTCCTTCAAACTCATTATTGTCTCACAATGTCGCACTGTTAATCCATGGAAATTCCATTACTCAGACCACAGTCACAATGTTCCTGGGTGTATTTGTAGATTCGTCTCTTTCGTTCAAACATCACGTATCCCAGCTGTCTTCAACAGTCTCATGGCAAACATCAATGTTACATAGAGCTAGCCTGCTTCTAAGTGCTTACATGATGAAAATGCTTTATAATGCTTTTGTCTTCCCCTACTTGAATTACTGCCGTTCTGTCTGGGGCAATACATTGAAATCTCATCTAGAATCATTAAAGAGATCGCAAAACCGCGCAGTTAAGGCCACATATTGCCTCCCCAGGTTATACCCCTCAACAGACTTATACAGAGACACTGGAACAATAGATGTAACAGAGATAATAAATGTTAGTAATCTGCATTTAGCACACTCAGCAATATCAAATAGAATTCCTCAAGGTCTTTCCAGGTACTTCGAACTTTGTAGCACAATTCAACGAGGAAGAGCTCTCCGCTGTAACAAGTACAATTTTTTACTACCGAGAAGAAGACTTACAAGGTCTCAACACTCTCTAGTTTATAGAAGTATTTCTGTGTGGAACTCAATTAATGAATCTATCAAATCCATAAAATCATTTGGCACACTCCAAAAACGATACCTCTCTTACACAGTATTGGATACTGCATGAGTTAATGTCTCAATTTTTCGTTTGTATCTTATCCTCTCACTCGCCTTTTTTGACTCCACCTTGTCTCAATTTTTTCCTTTCTAATTCTTATGTTATCAGCTCTTTTTTCATTTCATAGTGTGACATAAATTTGTTTACCAATTACTGTGTCACTCGTGCAAGCATTGATTTGAGTCAAAATGATCATGTTAATTGTTTCGTTTGTTCATTTATTTAAAAATAAAAGGTTGATTGATCGATTGATTGAACTAAGCAAAGTGTTGTTTCACATACTATTTCACACACTCTTTCAAATCATTTTTCTTATGATTACTTTGCTTGTATCATAGTAATCTAATGATTGCGGCAACATGCATGTAAAAGCATGAAAGCTGCCCTTATTTGTTCTATCGTTGAGTTTAACTGTACCCATACTAAATTGATATTATTAGTACCACTAATCACGACTATTATTTCAAACAATAGTCCCCACATGGTATCATATAAATTGTATATTAATGCTGTATGTGTCGTAACTTATGTAATTATAAAGAGCATATGATTCTGCCCAGATATTTATATTCTTGAACATGTGGTTTACTATGCTATATTTTTTATTGGGGGAATTAAGGATTAGCAGGGACCCAAGACCGTGAATGATTTATAAGGTTAGTAAAACTTATTAAATACTGTCTTGTATATGAGTATTTATGACTAACGTTAATTTTTGGAAGAATTTTTTTTTTTTACGTTAATTGGTTATTTCTTGCATTATTATTATAATTTCTGAATTATTTTGTTTATTAGTCCGTATTTTGACGTATATTTTAAACCTATACTGGTTTAATTTAGTCCTACTCGTCTTTAGCGATACGTTGCGTGGTTTGTGTCTTTTATGAGAGCCCAAAGAAACTGAATTACATTTCTGAAGCAGAATTTATCTGCTGTTGCCAAATAGCTATTAGCCTAACTGCACGTTGTCATTTTTTATAGCGTCACAGTGAATTTATGGGTCACTTTTACGATACATGCTATGTGATTGTCGTTTAAATACTTTGGGAATTATGATACTTTAGGAATTAACTGATTGGTTTTATGTTTTACCCTTCTGGCAGGTTGTTTTAGCAAATTATTTGTCTTATATATATATATATAATGTACGACTGATTGCAGGATCGTAAGCGAATAATTTTATTTAATATTAGGTTCGCATTCGGTTTTACCGGTAATGATTATCTTCCAATCACAGTTCAAAACCTCTCCAAAGTTAAGAAATTATCTAGTCTAGGAAAAGGTTTTTTTTTATTTTTTTGTTACAGGTTATTCTTTGTACTTTAATTTCTCGGTTCATTTGTATGCTTTGACTTGATTTAAGGTAAAATTGGTTGAATTTATTGCTGCAATTTTTAGGGTTTTTGATGGTTATATTGTCCTTTGCCTATCGGCTGTAAGCGTTCTGCTGCTTTTGCTATCTATTGCAAAACTAAGGTGCTATTCAGCTACTCGTTAGTTACGATTTTAATTCATGGTACAACAATTATTTATTAGGGAAAATATATTCTCTATAGTTGGTCATCAAAAATTGAAAAAATTAATTAATATGCGTTTTTTGTCTTAATTCTATTTTACCTTTGACTCCTTGGTACGATATTTTGGAATTTTGATAGCTATTTTCACGTATTTCGGCTTTATGAAAGGTTTTTCTT
>JAQQPU010028243.1:0-10645 GCA_029168905.1 Artemia sp. Kazakhstan ARC1039 | reverse complement strand
AAAAAGTAAGTGATCTTGTTGAAAATGACACTACCTGATTCAGTATGTCAGAGGACTCCGGTTCATAAAAAATAAATGGCTAATGTAGACATTTATTAAAAAGTTTCAAGTAAAAATGTTTATTCAACTTAGGGCTTAACGAAGTTTTTTACAGTGGCGTGTAACTTCAAATAAGCTCTTATAAAGGATGACCGGTAGATCTATGCGCATGCAGGGGGTGGGGGGAAAATACCTAAAATCTTAAAAGCATGGCTCTATGTCTACATTTTCTTACTCACCATGAGCCTTCAGGTAATTGTAGAAGGAGGTTTGCGAGAGGGGTAGGGGTATAAATTAATCTATATCCTCCGTTGACTCCAGGGTAAAATTTTTGGACCTACCCCAGTAATGCTGTTTGCCGGGAGGTGGGGTGGTATTAGCAGTCCTTTTTGTTGCAATATTTTTGTTTGGCATGTAAGATTACATTTATATGCCTACTGGCACAAAAGTGAAAAGGTCTTTTTCTGGTCAATTTAGATTGAATTATTATAGGACTTTGTTTTTGCTGGTCTTAAGCATAATATGGCTCTTTACTTTGTTAGAAATAATTCTTTTTGGATTTTTTTTTAATTAATTATCAAAAACGACAGAGAGTGCATAAAAACAAGTTTTTTCAAATAAAGGTAAAGAGCGGGATTGAAATTAAAAAGATAGAGAAATTATTCGGTATAATGGGGCAGGCTCCTCCTCAGCCCCTTGTTCTCTCCACTAAAGTTAGATTTATTGTCCCAATCCTGTAAGAACTACTGCTCAATCTTAACGGCTATTTAATTGGAATAAGAAGTATTTTTTAAGCACTATAAAACTTTAGCCTAAAGAGGAAAGAGTTGAGGAGGGGGATGCCCAATGCATCAAATAATTTATGTTTGAGTTATATTTTAATGTCGCTCTATAATTTCATTTAAAAGACTATTTTTTATTGAATTGGTTAAAGATGCCATTCAAGAAAGAACTCTTTTACAGAAGTGACAATGACCCCTGCACCAGGAATGGTATATCGTACCATTGGTGGTATTTTGGATCTATATTTCTTTTTGGGGCCGAAATCCGAAGAGGTTGCAGGCCAATTTTCGGCGGTAAGTAATTTCTTGATAGATCTATTGATTGCTTATATATTATTTATGTATGCTTGCGTTGATAAATTTTTTAAGCGTGCATCTCAATTGTTTTTGTTTTTCTTTTGCTATTGTAAAATTACCTGTATCTACTACCTGAAAAAAACGATACCATTTCTTTATCTGAGATCAAGACGCATGCGCCGGAAATAAGGAATTTTAACTTCATGATGGATTAAAAAGAGGGTGAAAAAATATTTCTGCTTTTAAAATTTTATTGTTGATTATGATACAGCAATAAAACGATATAATAACTTTAAAACACATAATAGAAATAACAAAGCAATCACAAACTTTAATAGAAATACATAAAGGAACTGATTCCGCCTTGTTTTCCTTTCCTGAAAATAAAATACAAAGGGATTGACTAAGAACAATCTTGTTTTAAAAATAGGAGTTTAGATATTCTCATTTGCGTTATCACTGTCTCTTTACAATGTACATTAGATGGTTTTGATGAAGCACATTCAAACAGTTCGTGTTAACGAACTGTAAGTAAGGAGTGACCCGGCTCAATAGTTACCGAAAATAAAAAAAAACAGAATTTTGATACCAATAGATATATCAAAGGAATCCGATTTTTATGCTGATTTCAAATATGTAAGTTTCATAAAGTTTAATCTTACTTATCGAAGGTTACGAAACAATTTGCCTAATTTTCGAAAAAAGGGTGAAGTCCCTTAAAAGTCATAGAATCTTAATAAAAATCACATATCAGATTCAGCCTATAAGAAAACCCTACTATATAGACTTCAAGCTACTATCTGCAAAAATGTGGAATTTGTATTTTTTTTTCCAGAAGAAAGATCACGGATGCGTGTTTATTTGTTGCTTTTTTTCAGGGTTGATCGTATCGACCCAATGGTCCTAGAATATCAAAAGAGGGCTCATTCCAACGGTAGTTAAAAGTTCTAGTGCCCTTTTTAAGTCACCAAAAGATTGGAGGGCAACTGGACCCCCTCTCATGCTCATAATCCCCCCCCCCCCAAAAAAAATTTATCTCATCATAATTTTGAGATAGGCATTTTGTTTAGTATAGTTGAAAAATCAAATAATTATGTCTTTAGGTGTAAAATGACCCCCCCTCCACAGTCCATGGGGAAAGGCCTTTAAGTTAAGAAATTCACTCATCGTTTCAAAATGGGTGTATAGTATTTGTTATTGGGAATAAATAAAAGTTCGAATACGGATAAACTCCTTTTAATAGAGAGTGTTTCACAGACAGTGGTAGAAATTCACAAAAAATATCTATGTTATTGGGATGTTTACAGACTGACATTTGTTTGTTTATTTTATGGGGGGGGGATTATTATACGAGATTCTGTTTAATTGTCTTACATTCTCTTTGCCAGATTTTTCATGTGTAGATTTTCTGCGGGAATTATACAGTTTTTTTTTCAGCGTGTTTTATTTTCTGGGAAATAATTTCCAGGAATTTCTGTGGTGATTGAGAAACCAGTAAGAGAATAAAATCTTATTTAAATAAAAGAATACTGAGAAGAACTTTTCAGGCTGAATCTTCCACAAGCAATTTTACAGGGAGGGGGATTCTCAGCGAGGACAGGACTGTCTGGAGGGGATTTGAAGGGGGGTACACTTTACGCTCGATGAAATTTCCACGGAGAAGTTTTCCATGAGGGCGAGGGGTATATTTCATAGAGGGTGAGCCAGATTTACCGGCATTATTTGAAAAAAAAAAACAACAGAAATTATTCCATACATAAAGAGTTGCTCCCTCCCCAATACCTTACTCTTTACTCTAAAGTTTGACTGTTTACTAAAACTGAAACATGGGGTCCGTTTAATTAGAACATGAAGCTTTTTTAAAAGTGCTAACAGCTTTAGCGTAAAGAGAAAAGCATGTAAGAGGAGGCAACCCTTCATATGCGGGATAAACTTGCCAAAATTATCATGCAAATTTTGTTTTACTTTTTCATGTACGGTGAGCTAAATTTGGACCTGCATTAATTGAAAAAGTTCAGAAATTAGATAAAAAAAATGTTTTTTTAACTGAAAGTAAGGAGCGACATTAAAACCTAAATAGAACAGATTGTATTCTGTATATGAAAGGGGCTGTCCCCTCCTCAAAACCTAGCCCTTTACGCTAAAATTTTTATTGTTATAAAAAGTAGAGTTGTTAAAAAAGAGTCAAACTTTAGCGTAAAGGGCGAGGTGTTGAAGAGGGGACACCCCCTTTCATATGCGGAATAATTTCTGTTCGTTCTAAGTTTCAATGTCGCGCCTTACTTTCAGTTAAGAAAACTTGTTTTTTTGTTTATTTAGAATAAAAGCCCACCTTAAATAAAGTTTGAAGAGAATTCCTTCCATTACTGCATACGAGACCTATCTTTCTATAGCAATGGCAGAATTGGAAGGGAGGACACCGAAACATTTTTTTCACTGTCCGCAAGGGTTCTGATCAGCGATGATCAACATTTAAAGATAGCTTTTTGGTACTTGTATGATAAATGTCCTACTTAATGTTCTTCTAATATGTTTCTCTGACGCTCAATCCTAATTAAATAAATAGGTAAGATAAAAATATAATACTTTATAAACAAATTTGGTTTATATATTTGCTCATTAAGGGGGTGGGGTAAAGCATAGTGGGTCTGCATGCCTAATGTGTTAGGTAAAAACATTCTGCATATTATGTAGTAAAAATTGGTTTCTAGCTTCACACTGTCCAAATACTTTACCACAACCCCCTGCCCCTAATGTGCAAATATATAGCCCAAATTATATATTTTCCATATATTTTGTCACTTCTCTTTGTCTTATCTCATGCTAAGCTGAAAGAAACTAACGAAAAGAAACCTGTTCTATAATGCGTCAATAAATGAACAACTTGAGCAGTAGGGCGTTAATCTTACAAGTACCAGCTTTTTTAACTAGAACATACAACAAAATTTGAAACACACATCGAAGAGCGACAGGATGTGCCCCACCCTTGAGACCACTCTGTTGCTTCCATATACAGCTCACTGCATCACATAACCAACTAAGGCTAACAAAGTTACGCATGCTCGTCGTACACCCCATTTTTTCCAAAGCTTCCCTCTTCATCTCTCTGATGAAGTTCCTATTTATTTTAAATCCTCCCTTGTGATCTCTTCCCACTCCATTCGAGAACTACCTGCTTTTTGTTTAGTCCCAGATGGATGGCCGTAAACCATAATTTTTTAATTTTTAATCCTTCATCCGAAAAAAGTTGTTCAAGCTTCTCCAAAAGTTTCCCATTATAGCCTTAGAAAGAGGGACAGAAACACACTCTTCCTACAGCTGGCCGTAGTTGATGACATATCATATTGTGAATACCCAATTTGAAAGATTAACCAATATTTTTAGCAGAGGAATAGACCTGTTTAACCGTTTTTTCAAATCAGAACTATCAGAATTGACAGTCTAAATATTTTTGATCCGAAGTACAGCCCGAACACCTGAGCTCCCAATTAAGTCAATAATGGGTGTTTTCGCCTCCTTAAATTGCGAATCATTCTAGAAATGATCTCATTTACCTGAATGACCGTCAGATTCACATTTCATGGGCATATTTATTACAAAATGGACTTTTGATATTGTTGGAACTGCAACCATGTAAAGATCGATAATCCATTTAGTTTTACGGCCCTGAGTGGGGTCTAAGCAATTAATCTACCTACTAATTCAATATTTTAAATATACTACACCTCTTTCAAAGTGTCATTCGATGAATGATCAGTGATGCTTGCAGTCACTCATATTCGGGCCTAACAGATGTTTAGATGTTTAGTACAAATGCGGACATCTTAAAGTTTAAATATTGTCAATTTAAATAGATGCCAGGTTGGTTCTATTTAACCAAAATTTCTTATCTCTGGGAATAATCTGGCTGAAGAGCGATAAAAAGAGATAAAACTAAGTGAAAAAAAGTGAAAAAAAGAGATAAAACTAAGACATAATGCTGTCCTTCTCCCTCTTGCATTTGAGACCCATTTGTCCTTATTAATTTCTTCTCTGAAAAATAGTTTACTTTAACAAAATTTTATTTTATTCAATGAGGGATGAAATCAGGATCTTCTACGCTAACTAAACATAAACAAATAAGTAATCAATAAAAAAAAATGATCTCTATTTAACTATATAATAAATCTCCTAGATGAAATTAGCAATGAATATCAATATCAGCAAGGAATTTCCTCGAATTCGACTATAATGAACGAAGTGTTAAATTCTGTTGTAAATCCTACGACTGAGAATTCCAGATCTCGGCACGTGGAATATCAACAGAGAAATCAGACCGAAGAATAAGCGTAAAGGGTAAAAACAAAAGTTGCTTATCCAATCTCCCTTGAATTGTCCTTACCTCCGGAAAGAGTTTTGAGAAACATAATGGCAGTAAAAAATAAGAAAATGTATTAGCAAAAATCGAGCAAGACAGCATATAAAGGTTATTAAATGACAAAGACGAATCAAATTCTTTTTATCATATCCATGGCTTTCTTATTCAATTTATCAACAACAGGTCTTTTCTTTCTAAACTTTAGTATCCTAACTATTGAACTATACCGTATGTGTGATTGAATAAGTGGGAAATACAAAACTCAAAGAATTTTGACAGGAAAGCAATGCTTTAACTTTTTCGAAATTCAAAAATTTTGAAATTCATAGACTAATCATTGCTGCATGATGTTTAAATAATACTTTTACTTCATCAAAAAAACTTAAGTATTTAGAATAACCATTTTTGGGTCTAGGTATAATTCCTCTCAAGTACTTATCCCAAAGAGAGCCATATAACTTAAAGTCTTCGAAAATACCAAAATATTAGGTTTTTTTCTTACTTTAAATGATAGTTTGCTTATTAATTTAAAGGTATATGAGAAAATGAAGAGGGATGCATCGCTGCACATCAGCTATTAGAGAAAATGATTAGTGGGTCTTTTTTGTTTGGAGGGGGCAGAAAAAATAGGATGTGTTGGCTGGAGTCCCAATACAAAGATTTTTTTGAATAGGTCCCCATGAAAACCGTGAAATTGATGACCCTAACTGATGACTTTACGTACAGTCCCCCTGTACCCCCCAAAAACATTTTAGGGCCGTAGTTTTTCCGATATCATTATCATTCAAGGATTTTGGATGCATTGTTGTACGAATATTAATTTCACTTAGAGAAGAAAATTTGTGGGGAGGGGCAGTCTTACTCATATTTAAGAGATTTTTGGGATTGCTAGTAATAAAAAACTATAAGTATGCAAGCTTTTGTTCAATTTACCCATCTAAAAGTAGTATCCTATCAATCTACGTATAATTAAAAAGGGGGCCTAGACATACCTGAAACGGTACATGATATGGAATAAAAGTTTACAATGAAACTTAACATGTATGGGGCCCTAAAGTATAAGTTAGGGACAAATATTATCAAGCAACAATTCTGAGAACTATCGACGGGGTATCCATTTATCCTCTTAGTTTTAGCAGGGCCAGATAAAGAGTGATTGGAGCGATTGGGTCCAATCGGGCCCCATGTTCGAAAGGGACCCCCGCTGTCATCAAAATAAACACTATTTTTTTCTAAATTGTTAAATATTCTTAATAATTCCTGTAACCACTTTCGCTTTTCCTGGAGAGAGATCGTATATCCAGGCTAAATCTAATAAAAAAAACCATCTGATATCAACAATGAATCAAAAATAGATTAAATAGTTTAGCAGTTATGCCAATTGAAAGTGGAGACGCAACGAAAGTCGATTTTCATACAGTTTTAGAAGAATTTTCAGAACAAAACTTCGAAATATGTAAATTCATGTATTCTCAATCGGTGATGTAAATTTATATTTAACAAATGTTTTTTTTTTAACGAGAAATTATTGGTATTTATTTATGCATGTATGTATGTTTAATTTCTTTCTAGAAAATTTCTTCCATATTTTTTTTTGGTGGGGGGGGGGGGAATTGGCAGCTTGGGATTTGGGCCCGAAAAAAAGATTTAAACCGGTCAAAAGTTTGAGGAAACACGTTAAGAGCCTTCATTTCGAAAACATTCATGTGAATTACGTCATATTTATGAACAAATTTCAAAAGTGTAAATACGTCATTTCTTGCTCAGGAATGGTTCTATCGTTTTTAGTACCTTAGACGCATATAAAAATACACAAAAAATATACCTGAGTATAAAATACCAAATATAATGAGTCTATTTACACAGGGCATTTTGAGCAGTTTCGTAAGATCTAGAGGACAGAAACGTATATTAACAATTGCTCAGAATGAACAAACTGAACCATCAAATGAGACAAGATTAAGAGGACGATGGAAGAAATGTAAATTCACAATGGCTAAAAATGGACAACCTAGACCATCAAATTTGACAAGACCAATCAAGGCAGCTAAGGCAAAGGACGTGGAAATACATTTGAAATAACTGTAAACGAAAATGAAGGAAAAATCATGCGGTTAGAATACTTGCGAAAACGACAGTTACAATGAGTCAAACGAAAGTGAAGAACAAAGAAATATACGGGTGAAAGATAAGCGACAGCGAAAATTAAAACAAGTCAAAAACAAAAGCGAAGAACGAAAAAATATGTGGTCACTGAAAAAATGTCTAAAGCAATGATAAACAAAATTGAGGAACAAAGAAATATGTGGTTAAAAGATAAGCAGAAGCGAGAATTACAACGAGGCGAAAACCACTACTACTACTACTACTAACAGCTCACCGCAGCACCAAGCCACCTGAGGCCAACACAGCTACGTACGCTTCTCCTCCACCTGAATCTATTCAAACAAAAATGAAGAGAAAAAAATACGGTTACGAAACATGTGAAACAAGGATTAGAACAAATCAAAAATGAAAGCAAAGAGAAATGAAATATTTGGTTAGAAGACAAGCGGCAGAGAGAATCAGGACATGTCAAGAATGAAAGTAAAGAACAAAGAACTTTGCTGCTTGCAGACAAGTGAAAGCGAGAATCAGAACGAGTCAAAACTGAAAATGAAGAACGAAGAATTGTGCTGCTAGTAGACAAGTGAAAGCGAGAATCAGAACGAGTCCAAAATGAAAGTGAAAAAGAAATAAAAATTTCGTTAGAGTAACGATGCCATCGCAATCTTTGATGCCGACAAGCCCTGGTGCAAAATCCAGTGTAAACATAGAAAGATGCCGCAAACGACGCAATTGTTAATTTCAAGTCATTGGGACCCTTTAAAATTGTGTGTATTCACTGTGGTGTCCTCTATTTTTCCGCAAAAAAAGTAACCAACAAATGTGATTTATTTGAACATTGTTGCTTTCTTGGTCAAATGGCATTCCCATCTCTACAATTTCCGAATGAATTGGTTTTTCCTATTATAGGAAGTAACTTGCTCTCTAAAGAACTCCACAACCAAACGCAAAACTTGAACTCACGTCTTGCTTTAGTTTCATTCAACGTAAGCGATTATCGAACCATAAATAGTCGTAATATTTTCAGCTTCAACGTAGCTTATCACAAAATCAATCTTGCGCTACATCCATCACAGACCCCAGAATGTGATTTTGAACCACCTTCATATGGCCAAAGGTTCTTTTTAGACCCCGATGAAGCTATCAGACCCCTAGAACGGCTTGCACATCTTTTAAACTATGGGATCTCTCGTAATATAGTTAATCTTTTGGAAGAAAAATTGCGAGGTACATGTAACTATACCAAAGGTTACACGAAAATACGAGAATTCAAGGATAATGGAAATCAGCCTACTGCTTCACCGGGCCAACAGTCTCGGATACAAGACAGGGGGCAATGAGAATCAGTTTATAGCAGCCTGAAATATAAAGAAAGAAACATAAAGAAAAACGTAAAGACATTCTTTATTAACATAAAGAAATAAAAATGAGCAAAATTGGGTTTTTAAAGGTCAAATGAAAATACTGACAAAACACAACAAAGCGAATATTTCGAGGGGACAAACGCCTCTCTTCTTCAGCGCGAAACGAAAAATTATATTCAATGAGAGTGCTGAAGAAAAAACCAACAAAATAAAACGTGGGATTTCACATTAATGTGAACGTGAAAAAAACAATGAAAAAACCAAACTAATAAAAGATTATAAGAATTAATACCAAATACCAAATATTCGCTTTGTTGTGTTTGTCAGTATTTTCATTTGGCCTTTAAAAACCCAATTTTTGCTTGTTTTTCTTTCTTTATGTTATGTCAGGTCCAAGTGGTTTAAGAAATTATCTTTTTGAAAGATAATCGGTAAGTAAAACAGTTGCAATTCCAAACTGGCTCTACCTGTTGCATTCAAAAATCCTTTTAGTAAAGAACTAATAAAACTTTTATGTACATAGCGGGTTGTGATGGGGAGGGGAGGACCTCCCTCGTAAAAAAAGATAATTTCTGCGTATTTTAAATTTTGATGTTGCTTTTTACTTTCATCTTAAAACCCTTTTTTCTATGCTCAGCTTCCCCTTTTCCTTGCTTAGAAATAATTCCTAAACCACTTATTAAACGTAAAATAAAAAAGTCAAACTCACTTAAAGGTAAATGAAGTAAATACAACTAAAAGTTTATTAAATATTTTTATAATTATCTATACGGTTTTATTTGGTAGACTTTGATGACGTCTGCTGTTTTTTTCTTTGGGGCAGTTGTGATTTCTCTTTCTTGTAACTTTCGACTGCTCTTTGCAGTAATATTTTAAAATAAATAGTTTAGTCAAAGTTACTGCTGTTTGAAATTTTATTGAGCAATTACCTACCTCCTATATGAAAACTCCATTTCTTTATAATTTATTTCAGGCTGTTGGAAGAAGCTTCATTCCCCCATATTGGGCACTTGGTTTCCAAATTTGCAGATACGGGTACGAAAATACAGATGCGATACGTGCTGTTGTTGATAGAACTGCGGCAGCTGAAATACCACACGTAAGAACACTAAGTCTATACAAATGTCTTATAGCTATCATAGGAGGCGGGGGATAAGTAAAATACAATCGAGGAAAAGCAGATAAAAAAGGTATCTTTTCTTTCAGCTTTTTTTTTCGACTTTTGAGTAAAGGAAGTATTGACAGTGTTGTAAATGCCAACATAATAATTTGTAGCCGTGGTCATGTTCGTACAGCATTAAACATGCATAGACATAAAGTAACACTATTTTAAGTGGTCTTTAAGCGTCATATATTTTTGGGTAGAATACAGCTTTGTCTCTAATACACCTGTTTAGTGCTTAAGAGATATAAGCAATCTAAAACCAATTGTTATACCCAGCATCCTTACTATTTACTTAGTGCGATCTAAATCATTTCTGTTTCTTTGATATAATTTCATCTACATTTAAATTCTATAAGATCGTTTGTCCGTACCTGTTATATTGAAAACATTGAATAATAAAAAATTTTGATTTTTGGCCCAAGAGCTTAAAATTATTATTCTATTCGAATTTTATTACAAATTGTATGAGCGTTTGTCACCTATACTTATAGTATTTATTTTGTTTTGGATTATTGGATTTTTGCTTTGGATTATA
>JAQQPU010028242.1:0-10646 GCA_029168905.1 Artemia sp. Kazakhstan ARC1039 | reverse complement strand
AATTGGGTCACAAATTTCTTTTTCCATTTAAAGTGGCATTCCAAATCTGAAGATTATCATTTATCAAGCTAGGCATACTTCGTTTTGATTTTGCAAACTTTTGCAATGCAACCATTACAAATTTTCGGTCCTCTATACTGCAAACCCAAATTATACTTGAGGTAATTTAAGTTAATTGAGGATATGTACGTTAATGCCCATGAGCATAGTTTAGCAGGATCTAGTTATTTTTTATCCTTGTACAAGTAATTATAGAAATAGACTGGTTTTGATCACTAATAAAATACTTTTTTCTTGGGATTATAGACATGCAAAGTTCGTCTGAAAGCCAGTGTACTGACTCAGAGGAAGATAATCTTCAAATTGTGTCTAGTCTTGAAAAACGAATGGATGATGAAGATGATGATGTTCCCGAAGTTCACCTCCTGGCCACTCCCCCCCCCCAAAAAAAAGCAGGGTTCAGGTCAGAATTCCCAAAAGAAAACATATGAGCAAAAGTTTGTTGACAAGTGGCTTCAGTTACCAATGTTAAAAAATTGGATAGAGAAAAGAGTGTCAAACAAGTCAAAGAAGAAGACTTATGTACCATACTGTAAGTTCTGTTTGAAGTATGTGTATTGTGGGAAATCAGAGTTGACCAAACATGTTCTGACCAAGCAGCACATAAAAGCAAGCGATGAAATTGAGATGAAGTCTGGCAGTGGCAGCATTGAAAAACTTCTGACTGTAGGCAGTCATTCCAAAGAAATTGAACAGCGCATCTGTATATTTTTGGCTGAACATAATCTGCCATTACGTCTTGCAGACAGCTTGATCCCTCTCCTGAGAAAATTATTTCCCAAAGACCAGGCCCTGACAGGGGTCACTTTGGGTAAACAGAAAGCTAGAAATATTTTGCGACAGAATTTTTCGTTGGTGCTACAGAACCAGTTAGTCAAGTTGCTCAAAACCACTTTTTTCTCTGTGATAATTGACGAAACCACTGATCGTACTGTTGATAAGCAGCTTGCTATTATTGTAGTATTTTTTAGCAAGAAAGATCTAAAACTTCATGTTGAAGTATTGGACATGGTTAAGTGTAGTGATGGATCGGCTGAGGGTCTGACTAACCGCATCAAACAAGTCATTGAAAAAAAACTCGATTCCCTGGCAAAATATTGTTGGATTTTGTGCAGATACAACTAACGTCATGTTTGGAGCCAACAGATCTGCTTCAACGCTTATGAAAGCCATGGTGCCCCACATCTTGAATGTGAAATGCTCATGCCATCTTATTCACTTATGTTCATCCTATGCATGCTTGTCACTTCCCAAGACACTAGAAGACTTGGCGCGAAATATCTATGCCCACTTTTCCAGAAGCACTTCCAGGCGAGATAAGTATGCCGAATTTCAGGAATTCTTTCGATGCGATGCACACCTTAAAAATATAGTAAGATTTAGAACTGATGAGCTTTCAGCAACTAATATCATTAAACATCAAATATTAAGTTTAATTTATTAGTTCTTTTTAAAAATTTCCAAGACCCCTAAAATTGTCTCCTTCCTTAACTGTAAAAACCTAAAAACTACCGCGTTATTGGTGCCTCACTGAAAACGAATTATGTTCCAGATATTTTCTTTTCCCGTTCTTACAGCATTGAAAATGAAAATAAAATTACAGTGCAATAAAATTTTGAACTGATGGGTCTTTAAACAATTAATATATTATATATCAAATATTTAATTTGATTTTTTTTATACTTTCCAAGACTGTTCAAGACACATATAGTTTTCAGTAAAGCGCCAATGACGCAGTAGGTTTTAGACTTTTACAGTGAGAGAAGGAGGCGATACCCATGCTCTTATTTGTAGTGATTTTTGTTCGTTTCAAGCTTGATTTGCATATTCAATTTAAGTTTCACTCGTTTTAGATTTATTTATTCATTTACATTCATATCTATTGTATGTTTGTTTGCATTGATTATTTATTTAATTTCTGTTTGTTTTAAGTTTCATTTATACTTCAATAGCAAAATATTGTTTTTCGTTTTAAGCTTGATTTTATATTTAATCTAAGCATTACTCGCTTTAAGTTCTATTTATTCATTTATATTATTACTGGCTGTATGTTTATAACTATGACTGTTTATTTAATTTCTTTTTGTTTAGGGTTTCGTTAATAGTAATTTCTGGTCGTTTTGAGTTTAAATTTTAACAGGTATTTATTTATACTGAGCTTAAGTTTAAAATAGCCTTTACTTTTCTTTGAAAAACTTATTTTTGTGGAAAGTTTTTTTTTAATTAATTTAAATTAAACAAAAATACTGTATGCATGCAGGTTTTGAAAAGAGCAAATAAACAATATCATAGGTAGCGTCACTATATAACTACTATAATTATCATTTAAACTTTTAAAGGAACTAATTCGATTCAAAATTAATAGATTTAGTGCCCTTGAATAAAAAGAGATTGAAGGGCAAGCAGCCTTTTTCACTATCCCATTCTTTTTCAAAACGCATATAGTCAAAATTTTGAGACAACCATTTTGTTCAGCATAGTAGACTGTAAAAAAAAAATGTTTGAGATTCAATAAAATTTGCTTATAATGTTTATCAACAACAAAATTAGAATTTTAACACCTGAAATTTATCGAACTGAATTTTAAAGACCATTCCCTGATTCTGATTGAATTTCCCATTTCTTAAGAAACAAAAATGCAGGATTCCCCTACCGAATTGAATTTTCAATTTGTTGACAAATCAACACGTTGGATTTTGTGATCCTTATTGGATTTCTATCTTGTCCTTTGGATTTCCTGTATTTTCCTTTAATTGGATTTCCATCACTAGGGTTGTTCAATTTATTAGGCCAATAATCTAATTCCTTGGTTTTATTATTCGGCTTCTCCTCCTTGCTTTGACCCATCAATAAAACTTTTTGTTGGATTTATAGTATTTCCATTGTATTTCCATCGCTAGCATTGTTCAATATCCTAAGCCAACAGTTTAATATCTAGTTCTCATGATTTCGTTTTTAGTTTCAGAATCATCAATAAATATCAAATAAATACTCATTTGTTTTATATAAACAGACAATTACAAAAAAAAACTTCTGCCGGACAGTATGACACCTCTTGACGCCTGTACTTTTTCATGGTAGAAATCTCAGTTCGACTGCGTAAAGAGCAGGCCGATACAAGAGACCAGAGCCAGAAATACCTTCATATCAGAAGAAACAGTGTGAAACACGAACTTGAAATTAAGATGAAATGATATTAATGCACAAATTCAAGAGAAAGGCTCTCCTCCCTATCTCTTATAAGTCCAGGACTCAGCGGTTGCAATAATAATGTCAAGGATCTTGTATTTTCTGAATACCTTAAACTTACATAACAGATTGTATTGAAATGAATTTTCGAGTCAAACTTAGAACGAATTGAAATTAATAAACAAAGGAGTTGAGCTACTGCAATTAAAAGGAAATAAATCTCTATAAGATTTGAAATGACTCTATTAACCTAATGAAAATAAACTCACAGTTTAATATACGTTTATATTAAATCCTGAAAATCACAATAGCCTAACTCAAAACTAAATTTAGCATATTTCTTATTTTTTATTTGAAAACAACTGCGCCACGACCGGTCTGTATATCAATAAAAAAAATTTTAATAAAGTATTTTAAATATACTTGGTTTTAGTAATCCGCAAATTAAGCAATAGGCTATTGAAGGTTTACGAGTGTTTTTAGTTTTTTGTTCAACCGAGCTATTAATTCAAAAGCAAATTTTTAGATAACGGTTATACTCGAAAGAAATTCCTGGGAGAATGTTGCAAAGGTTGTGTACTTACGAACATATTATTACAGGTGATTTAACAATAATAAAGCGAATTGAATTGCAGAATATAATGAAAATGGGGGCTAAATTCCGTCTTTCAAATCATCTAAAACCCTCGAATCTGCTTAGGGGGTTAAATAATAATCTAGAAATTTTTATTGATAATTGGTGCAAAAAAGAGAAAATTAATAAAAATAGTTTTCAGAATTGGAAAAATTTAATTACTAATAAGGTTAGAAATAAGATATATAAGAGGACAAATAAGCATGATAATGATGTAGTTTTTTATAATTCTAAAATAAAACAAGCGATAGATAATATAAAGAGGGATTTTGTAATTGTACCAATTGATAAAGCGAATAATAATTTTGCAATAATTTGTCAGAAGCTTTATTGTGATGTTTTAACAAAGGACCTTAGTACAACAAATACATATAAAAAGGTTCAAGATGTTAATAATAGTCTATTGAGTGGAATAGAGGATATACTGTTAAACAAATATTATATTAAGGTTAATGATAATGATAAAACTTTTCCGTTTTTATATTGGACGGCGAAATTTCATAGAAATCCCCCGAAACCACGCTTTATTGCGGGTGCAGCAAGGTGCCCGACCAGAGTTGCGGCTACTGACCTGTCGCGTATTTTAGGAGAAATCAAAAATAAATTTGAGGCATATTGCTCGGGAATTAAAAAATTTTCTAAGTTTAATCCATACTGGAGTGTTAATAATTCACTGCAAGTAATAGACTCTCTTGCTTTAGTTTCAGCCAAAAGAGTGGACTCGTTTGATTTCACTACATTATATACAAATTTACCCGTTAATTTAGTATTTATAAATTTAAAAAAGATTATTAAGAAAGCTTTTCTTTTGTCTAATTTGCAGTTTTTAAAAATTGCTACGTATAATAAGAAGGCGAGATGGACTAATTATTTTAATAGTACCGCTAGCTCAAGATGTTATAGCCTAAATATGATTTTTGATCTACTAGAATTTGTTCTATTTAATACTTATATAAAATTTAATGGTAATCTATATAATCAAAATAATGGAATTCCTATAGGGGGTAATGCCAGTCCAGTTATAGCGGACCTATTTTTAAATTATTTAGGATATGATTATATGATGGATAAAAAGAATCCAAGTAACATAAAGTATTTGCTCTCAAATAATAAAAGATATTTAGACGACCTTCTGGTGATAAATTGTTCAAATTTCTTAGAGATTTCAAGTAAAATATATCCACCAGAGTTAAAGCTGGAATCCAGTAATGGAAATGGCAAATATGACCATTTTCTAGATTTAGAGATTAATGTAGCACCTAATAATACAATAATTTTTAAAATATATAATAAAACAGACGATTTTAATTTTGAAATAGTCAATTTTCCATTTCCAAAAAGTAATATTCATTCGAATATAACATATTCATCGTATTTTTCCCAACTATTTAGATATGCAAATATTTGTACTAATTACATCGATTTTAGAAATAGATGTATGTTACTTAGCAAGAAGCTATTCGTAAGAGGTTTTTCCGCCAATAAACTTGCTTGGCAATTTAAAAAGCTTTGTTTTAAGTATAATCAGCTTTTAAAAAAGTATAATAAAAGTTATCAAGATATCTTGAAAGATATTTTACGGTAACTTGTTGAAGGAATCTGGTTTATCGTCCCGGTAGTTTAGGGTAGATTGCGACACATGTGGTAAAGATTAAGGTGTGATATTCGGAATTTAATTCTTAGAATTTGAGTGAGAGTGAAGTTGTTCCGGGGGAGGGCTAGTGCTATTTATTTATTTGTATTTAAATCGGCAGAAGGTTTGGCTCTCAGTGTTATTTGAAGGTTGGTTAAGGACGCTTGAAATAGTTTTTATTGGGTATATATTTTTATTTTTTGGATGTTTTGAATTTTGTTTATGTTTTTTCCATAGGTGTCACTACATAGGGGTATGCCAGATTATGGCATGGCGTGCTCATATTACCTGGGTAATGAAATTTAAGCGCCGAAACCCATTTAGGCAATGAGTTTTCATCTGATGAGCCCCAATATGTAGTGATCACCTTAGGAATATAATGTTTTTGTAGATTTAAGGTGCTATAGCTCAGTTTCGGAACATTGACGTATACTTATTGATGCTGATTTTGCTCTATTTTGGACTTGATTTTCGGATTGTCGGATTGGATATACTGTTTTGTCCTGGGGAACTGGATGGATGAGTAGGGTCTAGACCTTGTTCAAGTGCTCATTTATTTCAGTTACTAAAGTAGGAAGTTTTTTTTTATAGCCAAGTAATTACCGTAATACATTTTATGACTGTTTTCTTAATTTTGACAAAATTTTGCAAGACGCTAAATTTTAGCTTGGTGGGGGACTGGGATATGGGGAGGCCCTAATGCAAATTACGCCCTTGTATCCATGATGTGGCGGGGCTAAGAATTTTTTCCTACAGACTGCAAATGCTCCTGTTAAATTTCCTCCCTCAACATTGCCTGATAGTTTTTAACTTAATACCCTTTGCCGATCTTGAGATGTTTCAATAGGTCAATCCTCAACATTTCTTGAATGATCCCTTAGTGGTCCCTGAGATGTATATTCTTAATAACCTTAACTAATTCCTGAGATGTAGCAGACACACCAATTTACAAGATACATATTGTGTAATTTGATGTAGTTTATTATACCCCTCAATCTTCAATGAAATTTTCAACTTAATATGCTTAGTAGTTCAAGAGATATTGCCGTTTGATATACTTAGCCATTCAAAGCAAAATAATTAACGAATTAAACGAATTAATCTCTTTGCTAGGAATCCCCGCCGTTCAAAATTTGCTGAGTTATGTTTCCTCTTTGTGTTTACTCTTTTAATTTCAAAATCTATTTTTAAGTGTAATTACAATAAACTTATTAATAAGAAAATGTATTCTAAAATGTATTACAGTGCCTACTACTACTATTTTGGTGTCAACCCTCCCCCCCCCCTACTCTGACAATTAGAAAGAAAATACCAATGTTAAAACTTGAAAGAAACAGAAATCATTCTACACATGAGGGGGAGCTTCCAATTTTCATATTTCACTCTTTACGCTGAAGTATTATTGTGCTTATTTTTATTGATGCAGTTGTTCTTATACAATTGGGGCAAAGTCACTTTAGCTTAAAGAGTAGGGAGAGGGAGGACTGAAGAATTGACAGACCCCTCTGATAGACAAATAAATAGTACCGTTGTATTGCTTGTTTTCTGCTAAGTTTACTTCCGTTGTTACATATTATTAGTGTAGACCCTTTACATACAAAAGATACATCCATATGTGGAAGACAATTGGACTCCAGCCAGAACAACAGCACTCTATATTCCGAACCTATATCTAAAATGGCCAATGACGATAATGGAAGACTAAGCCAAGAAATAATATGAGAGAAATTATATTTTTAATAAAGTTTCCTTTAGATTCAAGTGTATAAGTGAAATATACACCTGTAAAAATGTAACGGTTTAATTATAATTACTGAACAATAACCAGTTGATATTATGGGGAATCTCGACGATGTTGTTAACCAATTATTCAATGTAACTTTATTTTATAATAAACAAATCAATTTTGATATAAGTAAACATAGCATATGTTAAATAGCTAACGTAATCTAGGTACCTTTTTCCCTCTTAACCCCCTCCCCCCAAAAAAACACATAAAAAACAACGTAACCTACGTACCTTTTTCTTTAATCATATTAATTTGCTGGGCCTAGGCTGGGAATTTTAAATGTATAAGTGTGGTCGGTATAATGCACATGTACCAAAAGAGAAGTATGGTCAATAATTATATAAACAGAAAGAAAGGCTTGAAATATTATTTGCATGTCAACTAAGCTATGTATGAGGGAATATTGGCTCCATTAAGAGATATAAATGTAAGAAAAAAGATATCAAAATTGTCGTCAGACCCCATCTTTTGAGAGTTGGATGGACGAACGAATTAAACATTTGATTATGACACTTTTTTACTTTACAATATCAAATATGTTAATTTAGAAGGTTGTCATTGAAAAGTATCCATAACCTAAACAGACAAACTACCCAAATGATTAGTAAAAATTCTACTTTTCCTACTTCTAGTTATCTAAAAAATACGGGTTATGTTATGAAAATTTAATTTTCTAAGATGTGTCTATAGGCTACAGTATGTGCCGGGTAAGTATTTTGAAGTACCTACCTCAAAACTTTCCCTTATATTTTCATGTTTCACTTTTAAGCAAAATTTCTACTATATAATTCAGCATAACACAGTGTTTTTTCTCTTTCAAAATATAACATAAACTTGTTAGATATACGTTGAACAAGGCTCTTTCCGAGTCACTTTAAAAGGGTAGTAAAATGTTGAAGTAATTTTACATGCTTGCGGAACAAATAATCTTTGGCAAGGGAATTAACCTATAACTAAATTTTGTCTCCGAAGCCAGGTCTCTCCGAAGGCAGTTATAAACATCTCACGGAAACAAAAGATACTACATGTCAGGGTTTATACTTCAATAATTCCGAATCTTCTCATAAATTTTTATAGATTAAGTTCAATGAAACAAATTAAAGATATTCAAAATCAGCATTAAAAGAAAATTTGGTTGATACGTCTATTGAATAAATTACAACCCCTCAAACACACATAAGAAATAAAGATAAGGATTTTTTTATTATTATTTATTTATTTATGTGGCTACGTCAATCGTATTATATGGTTGCTCATAGACACTACACGGCTATCTTAGTTCTACTCTATGGCTGGTTATCGACATTACCTACTTTATTGTAGATATTAAATCATTAATTTCCATACATTGAAAATATAAAGACCTGCATCATATTTTTAAATAAAGTGAAGCTGAAATATTTGAAGAAAGTGCGTGAACATGATACAATCATCGTTGCATTGAATGCTGACAAGGAGAAGTATTTAAACTACGAAACCAGAGACACTACACGGCTTGATCGATATAAAAAAAAGAAATAGGTTTTTTTATTTTTATTTTATTTTTGCGGCTATATCAATTGTACTCTATACTTGCTCATAGACACTATGCGGCTGTTCCAGTGGTAATCTATGGCTGGTTTTCGATACTGCATAGCTTGTTGCATGTATTAAATCAGTCATTCAAACACAATGGAAAGATAAACACATGCATCATATTTTTTTTAAGTGAAAATGAATTATTCTAAGACATTTTGCTGTATTTGTTAGATTGGCAGAAACGTTGCATATCTATTTAATTTAATGCTTTTTTCAGTTATTATAATTTTTGGTTAGATTGACACGGAATAAATTGGACTGCAATATTCCTCAACTGGTGTTATTTTCGAAGCGGCTTTCTTATTACTAGATGAACAACACCGTGAAGTTTATAGCTATAAATGGAACGTCAAATACAATATTTTTAAGCACGATAAAATAAGATGGTATCCAACATTAAGTTTTATAAATCGAAACGACTTTTACGATAAAATCATAAGACCAAGTAATGAAAATAATTATGATATAAAACATTGACAATAGGAAATTCAGGAAATATGCAGTTTTTCAGTGTGCAAGCTGTTTAGGTTAAGGTAAACGTGCCTACTGATAAGCTCTTACTAGGAAAATTTGATATAAACATACCAATATTCAGCTTAGAAGACTTCAAATGCGAGAAATACCTGCATTCAGTACATGATCCTGAAGTTGAAGTTAGATATTTCGCTCAATTGGTACCTGAAAAGATACCTGACACGGAAAAATGTAACAGATATCCAAAGACCTAAACTACTGCTCCTTTTAATATGTAAATATGTATATTTTTCTTAATATTTTTTGTTAGGTAAAACACTTAACAGTGACAAAGTAAACCCGCAATAAAACACTACAAAAATATTCAAAAAATATTCTAAGTCTTACTTTTCAACGAAACAATTTCAAAATGAGCTTTGAAAAATTAAAGGAATGTAATAGTGTCAATGTCAACCACATCACAACACAATAAAAATATTACAAGATTTAAATTTCAATGAAAAATTCCAAAATGATCTTTGAAACATCAACAGAATGTAACAGTGACAAGGTAAACCATGACCAAACACTTTAAAACTATTCTAAGTCTTTCATTCCAATAAAAAGTTCCAAAATAAACTTTGAAACATAAACAGAATATAACAGAGACAAGGTAAACCACAACATAACATCACACAAATATTCGAAGTCATACATTTCAGTGAAAAAATTCCAATGAACTTTGAAACATCAACAGAATGTAACAGAGACAAGGTAAACCACAACGTAACACTACAAATATATTCTAAGTCATACATTTCATCGTAAAAACTCTCAAATGAACTTTGAAAAATCAACAGAATGTAAATGTGACATGGTAAACAACGACACTACACTAGAAAAATATTCCAAGTCTTACATTTCAATGAAAAAATTCCATAAATGAATTTTGGAACATCACCAGAATGTAGCAGAAATAGCCTAAATAACGACACAACGCTACAAAAATATTCCAAGTCTTACATTTCAACGAAAAAATTCCAAAATGAACTTTGAAAAATTAAGAATTTTACAAGGTTATACTTCAAAATTCCAAAATGAACTTTGAAACATCAATAGAATGTAACAATGATAAGGTAAATTACACCACGCCGCTACAAAAATATTCCAAGTCTTAAATTACAACAACAAAAAATCCAAAATGAACTTTGAAGCTTAAACAAAATTTAACAGCGTCAAGGTAAACCACATAATAACACTATAAAAAATATTCCAAGTCTTTCATTTCAACGAAAAAATTCCAAAATGAA
>JAQQPU010028239.1:0-10647 GCA_029168905.1 Artemia sp. Kazakhstan ARC1039 | reverse complement strand
CCCCTTTTCAATAATAATCCACAAAAAGACTTTCTTGAATCTGGAAGTGGGAATGAGAACAAAATCTTGCAGGAAAATCATGTATGACTTCAATTATCTTCCATTTTCCAGGGTTACTTGTCTGACCACTAATCAAGACCGTTTCCTCAAGTAGCAGTCCCACTGACCTCTCATGTCATTTACATCTCGTCAAACGCTAAGGGTAAGTAATCGGCAGGGTTGCCACCGTCAGTAGAATTTTACTAGATCTAGTAAAAAAAAGAATCTAGTAAATTTTGAGGATCTAGTAAATTTCCTTAAATTTAGTAAAAACTAGTAAAAAGTCATGATTTATAGTAAACAAATTTTTTATTTTTTATTTTTCTTGAAGTCAGGAAAAAAAATTATCGTAAACATATGACAACTTACAATTTTCGCTTGTATATTTTACAATTCGCAATTTTGCTTGTCTGTCTCTGAGACAGACAAGCAGTCACCTATTTTCATAAACAGACAATTCACTTCCGGGGTCTAAAGGTCGACAAAATCAGCTTTCTGTGTATCAAATCTTACCAACTAAAAATGAAGCTATAATGACGCTTGGCTTTGTGATGATTGGGAATCTATTGGAATCAATCTGAAAATAGTGAAACACCAAAAAAAGAAGATTTATTAACAAGTGTTTTAGACTTGTTGCCTCCATCCTATCGTGGACAAGGTAAACGACTATTGATGCATCTTACTGAAAGTGAAAAAATTGATGAGAAAAAGAATGAAGTTATAATCCAGGGCAAGTCTTTCAATTTAATTGATTTGTTATCGGATCTGCTTTGAAATCTTAAAAGAATCCTTTTACGGACATTTATATAATTTTTTAAAGTCGTCAAATTTTCCTAAAAGTCTTATCAGGAACAAGCAAATTCTAAAGAAATTAAAAGAACATAGTCCATCAACTACATTAAAGGTAGAAGTTGGTGATTTCAAATCTTTCTTGGAGAATACTAGTTCACCCAGTGGCAATTTGACAACGGTAGCTAGACAAAAGCAAAGACGTATTAATTCACCCGTTAGTATGCAAAAGGGTAGCGGACGGTTCACACCTCTTTTACGGTCAAAATGGATCAAGTTTTGAAAGGTGTTTAAGAAAATATTGGCGAACCAGGATGTTTAAGTTCTCCCAGTACACTTGCTAAGGTTACAGGAATTAAAAAGAAGCTAGCAAAGGAGTATTTGCAAAAAGAAGCCAGTTATATTCTACATCGAAATCATAGGACTAGAGGTCGTGAATATCGAAAAACTAAAGCCTTTTACCCTCTAATGTGTTTTTAGTCGGTATGCTTATGCAGTTGCATTGCAGTCAAAGAGAGGCAATGAAGTTGCTAGACCCCTTTGAATCCATCTTTGAACAAGATTCAGTTAAAAAATTCAAAAAGACCGTGGAAGTGAATTTATTAATCCTCAGGTAAAGAAGATTTTATTGAAAAATAATACAATGCTCTATCATAGTCATAGTCCCATAAAGATGGCATTGGCTGAACGCTTAATACGAACCATTCGACTTTTAATTTCAAGATATTGTACATTAAAAAATACGGCTGCATTTATTCATGATTTTGATTATATCATGTTGATTTTTAATCAACATCCTCGTCAATCCCTGTTCAATGCCAGCCCTCAGGAAGTTCATCATAATGACAATACACATTTCCTTAAACAATATTCTAGTGAAAAGGCGGGGAAGAAAAAATTTAATTTTAGTGATACTATTCGAATCAATCGTACAAGAAACATTTTTGAAAAGGGAAATTACTTGTGGTCCACTGAACTTTTTAAAGTGCGAAAAATCCTAGATACTGAACCTATAACGTATCGTCTTCGTGATATGAAAGACGAAGAGATTCTTTGAAGTTTTCATGATTATGTATTACGAACAGTTGTAAATACTGAAATTTATCAAATTGAACAAACTCGTATCGCCAGGGTAAGCGACAGTTGCTTGTTCGCTGGCTAGGATACAACTCTGATTTTGATTCCTGGATACCCGTTGAAGACGTTTATAATGTCTGAAGGTTTTTATGTGACATTCAATTGCAATGTTTCCGATCCTCTTTATGGCGATTTGAATAGAACGAGCGACGTTTGGACAAAACTCTCCCCTGCCGTTAAATTTGAGGGAAGGTATGAAGTTGCTCTTGTAGATTGTATTCTTAAAAATAGATATGATATCCTAAGAAAGGATCGCACATACGATATAAAAATTAGACCACTTGGTTGGCCAATCGTTAACGATCAATATGTAATTGAAAATTACATGTAATTGAAAATGTTTGTGTTATGTTTTTATTCGAATAAAATTGAATTGAATTGAATTGAAAATATGAATTCATTTGAATACCCCCTTGCCACATTATCATATAAGGAGTTTGGAACTATGAATGAATTGTGTCGTGCTATCAACAAAAAAATTCATATCGTAAAAATGGTACCTTTCAATTCAATTATTAAAGGAAGAGGGTAAAATCTACATTAGTTCAGCCATTGAAAATGAAAAGGTTATTCTCAACGATAATCTAAGAGAAGTGCTTGGTTTTAAACATAATGTAATTAACGGCAAAAATGCAAAAAGCGCTACTAGCATGAATCGTGTCATTTTTGGAGAGTATCCACCCGCCTTCTCCTCGGACTGTTGTTTATTTCTTTTTGCATCCTTTGTCGAGAGATCAAGAGTTAGTAATACCATTGTGCCACTCCTACGTGTTCTTCAACGAAAAACCTCCAACGACCACATTCATCACTACAATATAAAGCACCTTCAATGCATTCCAGTCAACTCTTCGTATTTGTAGCTCTGTCAGTTAACATTAAGAAGTGAATTGGGTGATTCTCTAGCAATAAAAAAAGTTTGGCTGTAATTAAATGTCATTTTCAACTCAATCATTAAAATGGCTAATAGAAACCAGTTTGTATGTCCTGATATTGATTGCTATGCTGCTACTCATGGACCACGACAGTTGGGACATGGAATGGACTATTATAGGGGTCGTTTGTCAATGTCCGAGTACGGTTTCGGCAGTTGGTGTGTTAAGCTGTTTCGTTCTGCACTACCCTTGGGTAAAAAATATATTGCACCGGTTGCAGCGGATTTTGCGTCCCCTACATGATTAGGGCTCTGGGAAAGATATTCAAGAAAGTGTTTCGCAAAATCTCAGGTCGAGCGCACGATCCCTCGGCGAGCAATTGAAACAATGCGGAAAAGGTTTAAAAAGGAGGAGAATGACACCGTCAATCATTAGTCTCAAGTCAGCCCGGAAGCGTAAAGCATCAAAGAAAATAAAAAGATCCAAAAAGGATTATTTTTCCTAGAAAAAATGGCATACCTACCTCATAAAGATTCTCACCCTTCAGTCACCTCATCTGTAAATCTTTTGAATGCAGAAAACGTAGATGTCAATGTAAAACATGGACACTATGAACAATTTGATCCGCAACAACCACTCTATGAAAATTTCCATTTTCAAAATCATTCCAATGAAGACTGCTTTATCGATTTGAATTCGACATTTATAGTTTTAAATGTCATTGTTGAAAAATCTAAAAATTAAAAACCAAGTGCAGCCGAGGGGTTTTCTTATGAAAATTGTGCACTACACAATTCATTTCGACAAATAAGTGTCTACATAAATGGAACATTGGTCAGCACGAGCAATAATCTTTCAAATTATACAAGTTATATACAATTCATGTTGATACATCAAATGTCTTATAAGCAGTTGAGAGGACAAGCCCTTGGTTAGGAATATAAAACAAATACTGATACTACTAATATTCTTAGAGAGGTGACAACTAAAGATTTACATTTAGTTGGAAAACTAAACCATGAGATATTTAATATGCCTCAATTACTGCCTCCTAATGTAAAGATTGATATAAAACCACAACTCGCACCGTCCAATTATGTTATGCGAAAAGTACTGAACGCTGCACCCGATGAGACAGTCTCTCTAACAACGGCAATACTTCATGTACGAAAACAACAACTTATGAGTTCTGTTGCTTTAGCAATTGAAAAATTAAGAGCCTCTATGAATAATATCAAATTGCTCGTGCCTTATAAAATCACGAATCAACGTCACATTGCCACAGGTACACGTACCTATACCGATTCGTCATTTATCAATGGCGAAATTCCTTCAAAATTGGCATTGGCTTTTTTAAAAAGTGCTAGTGCTGTTGGCTCATGAACAGATTCACCGTATAAATTTGAACTGTTTGGACTTTCATTGCTTGTATGTAAATCAAATGGAATTCCACTCTACAATTTATCCTTTGACAAATCCTACAGGACCCTCTATGAATTGACAATGCAATCCCTGGATCGAGATTCTCAATTATTCGAAAATGGTATAAGTGAAGAAATGTTTGTGAAAACGCATAGCATCTTCTCAAGATATGAGTATTGTCTGGGCGAGGAATGTGGGTTTAGAGTGCACCTTTGCCAAAGCATTGAAGGAAAGTACTGCATTAATCTCGCTAAATCAATTTGAAACTATTGGGAAATTACCCCTGACGGCAGTTTTTTATTAGACTTGGCGCCATAAACACGGATCAAATAATCGATGTATTTAACATGGACTCCTACATGTCGAAATATAAATCCTATTGCATAATTCCTATTGCATACCAACAGATTTCCTGGACCATATTCAACATGTTGTCAATACCCTAGTTATTGTTAATAGCAGTCCATTCAGTGTAAAGACAGGGCATTTTTTATGTATCTTTCAAACAAGAAGCAATATAGAATTTTTTGATCCGCTTGGCTTACCGTATACATTCTACACACCTCATATTAAAAATTTCCTTGAGTGGAGTGGAAAACCTTTTATTCAAAATTGGAAGTGGGTACAAAGCTTATCAACGAAAAGCTGTAGTTTTCATGCCCTATTATGTTTATTTTGAGACGTCGTCGACATACTCACATGTAATTCCTCAAGATTTATTGCGAAAATCCTCGATTGAACCACTTTCTAGTTGAAAATACTCTTTACTACCTCTATCATATAAATTTTCACTGCATATCCCCTATGTAATCTGCATGGATTGCATAATTTACACTATTCATTATAGTCGTCAGCAAATGTTCAATTCTCACAGGATGACCAGCGGCCCAAAGAATACAAGAAGAATGGTAATACTTACAAAATAAGTATACAAGCATGTGTAAACATTTTTCGATGTTGACACTCTCACTTCCAGAAAGAAACTGACTCTCAAACAACAAAAATGTCTCCTAGGAGTGTTACAAAATGGCCGTCTAAGTAGTGGCTAAGAGCAAAACCACAATTTCATTTTGTTTTTTCTCGATTAAAACATCTATAAATCGAGTAAGAACTTGGGGTCTACGACGATAAAGTTTCATAGTCCAAAGATGGGGGAGCAGTTCACATTATATCGTTAAGCATATCTCGAGAAGCTTTCTTTGAAGAGATAATTCAAGCAAGTCATCATCTAAAACTAGACCTTGTTCCAATTTTACAAGATTACGTAAGATTTTCTGGTTCTCAAATCTATCCAATCTAACACTCTCACTACCAAAAACAGACTAACCGCTTTCTATAAACTGTTCTCTTCAATATATTTCGCCAGCGCATTTAATCCATCTTGTAGTCTCTGTATACGCACTATATTCACTTTAGCCGCAAAGCACAATTGTTCTTCCGACTTGAATTTGCTTAATTTTATAACATATCCGCCATACATCTTATCCCATTCTAGGGCTAGTCGAGAACCCTTTGTAATTTCCATCACCACCTTAAGCGCACTAGGTCTCGTTTCATCAACACTTTCAATATTCAATAGTGCATAAGCATCCATTTGATGTTGACACTCGCACTTCAAGAAAGAAACTGATTCTCGATCAATAAAAATAGCTTCTAGTACCTTGGGATGCGTCTAGACATGAATTGCCTAGAAACAAGGCATGCTCGGAAAAGGGGTATGTCACATGACGTCACATGTGTTAGAAATCCAATACTATTTTTCCTATGGCTTCTGTGACGTCAGAGGGCTTGTCATAAAAATTCAAAGGGGTGTGTCAGATGACATAATAGGTGCTTGAAATCCAATACTATTTTTCCTATGGCTTCCGTAACGTCAGAGGGCTGCGCTTGAAGTACACAGGGGTGTGCCATAGAAAAACAAAAGGGTGTGTACCGTGACGTCAGAGGGTTTGTCATAGGTAAAGGGACGGGGCTATTACGGGATTTTTTCCAGAGCTGTCACAGAAACCAGTGAGGGTCTGTCAAGATTTACGAGGCCTTGTTACAGAAATGCCCCTAAAACATAATTTCCTATGTTTAATCCCTAAACGAAGAAACGTACACAACTGTTTAATAGCACATGCGTTCCTCTCAGCCATCCACTCAATTAACCAGCATTCACTCCCAAACACTCGTCCAAAACATTCATTCCACAACTCAGACAGCTCTTCACACTCGGATACAAATTGAAATAAGTTATCATTCAAACATCCAAACATTGAGCAAAAGTAAGGACCAGCCACCAGCCTAAACTTTCCCAACAATTTCCTTCTCTCACCCAAATCCAAAATGCCCCCTCTTATCAACAACAAATTCTTCAAATCATCTTTATTCAACCCAAATTTAAAATAAACATCCTCCCCCCAACCGTCTTTGGCTTGGGAGTAAAACCTCAAAGACATGTTCCGTAACCTAACGTAATTCTGTTGACTGTTCCGTAACGCAATGAAGACCTCCATAATGTAAAATTCGATGTAGGGGTTTAGTCTGTTTGATAGTGCCATGTTACGGCCAAAAACTTGCTCCAATAAGTTACACAGCATAGCGTAGTCTCAAGTAATGCTAGTGGGAAATGTTAAATGATGTAGTGTGACAGCACCGTTAAGAACCGAAAAGGAGACCAAACCAGCAGAAACATCACATAGAAATGAGAAGTAATTTTAATAGGTGTCAGAAAAAGAATGTCAGATGAGGCTTGGGTTCTACTTATGTCCGTGCCACACCATAGTCACATCTATCCATAAAGAAAGCCAAATATTATGAGTGACATGCCCATTTTCATGATTTTAGCGTCATACTTGTATTTAAAAAGCAAAAAATAGAGATTGCAAGAAATTAGTTCAAAGCGTTTGCTCCATCAGTAATTTGTGTCCAACTGTTCTCTAATAATGCTAAGTCTTCTTAACTTTTGCCAGATTCCTCTCCGAGAGAAAAACCACTGTTCTAAGTTTCCATATTTTCTAGCTTCAAAAAGTATGCCTTAAGCGTTGACTCTGATTGGTCAGTCACGAAATTTATGCTTGAAAGTTGAACAATGTTCAACTCGAGAAATTACGAACGGCGTGTGTAATTGGCGCTGTAGTCGTGCGTAATTTGATTTTATCGACAAGTATGACTATAATGTGGCACGGCCATTAGGCTTCTAATGCATTCAGCACAGCGTACAAATCGCTTATAAGTGTCATACTTTTATTTATTATTTTTTACTTTTATTTTTCTAATCTTTTGGAACTTAAACCGGAAAACTTTACTCGTAACACCAAAATTAACATATTCTTTTAATTTTATATACTAGCCTTAAGCTTAAAATATTATATTTTGTTGAGCCCCGTTTGATTTTCAAAAACACTAAAACACAAGAACTTATGCATTTTAACTGAGAGTAGTCAGCCCCTCAATTAGTGCATTAATTTATTGATTCTTTCTTTGGAAATCCTTTAATTAGTATTTCTTCATTATCTTGATAAAATGTTTTTATGATTAAAAATTTACAATAAATAGACAACAAATTAAACTTCAATTTTTGAAAATCTAATATTGTTTATGTTATATAAAAAAAGAATAACAATATTCTATTTAGTTTTCAAAAACTGTACAAAAATACCGGCGTTTTTTGCGAAATGTGAAGAATTCATCAGCAAATTTATCATAAAATTTACAATTTTTGAAGGGTTTTACCTTTTGTAAAGTTTTTGATGGAACTGAGGAACTCTACAATTGGCCAACCCAAAAGAACTATCATATTATCCATTATCACTATGTAGGCTCGTCTCCTGCCAAACTGCAACTGATCTATTTCGATGGTGATGGTGACTGGCGGGAACAGGGTTGCCACCGTCAGTAGGATTTCACTAGATATAGTAAATTTAGGGGAACTAATCAAATTCCCGAAATCTAGTCAAAAGTCATGATTTGTATTCAACGAAACTTTCGCTATTTTTCATGAATTCAGGGGACAAAAATTAGCGTCTATTCATTCCAAAATCTGATTTCGATTACGTTAGATATTATGACTACTATTGCTCTCATTTTTGCGATTTCGCGTCAACCCTAGCGCTTAAAAATATACTTTTCTCTTGGCTTCTTCTTGATACTCGCTTTAACAGGCAAACTATTTAAAATCAGGACTGGTATGCCGGCTTAATTTGTTTTCAGAAAATGTTCCTAGACATTCATAACAGCTGCTATGTTTGTTAGTTAGCCTTGTCTTTTTTTAAAGACGCTGCTGGAAACGAACTTTTTCCATGATTGCCCAAGTTCTTTCTGACTCTCTGCAGCTTGCTCCATGCAAGTGCTGGAGCAGAGAGACAGTTCTTGATTTTGTCGGAAACCAAAACTAAAAACCGGAATTGGCTAAATGTCTCGAGAGTTTCGTCTCTGATGAAAATGAAAGCAACTTGTTCTCAGGTCGTCAAGTGGAGTATATGACTAGGTGATCCCCAGCGATTTGACTCGGGCTATCAAGAAATGGAAACAAGTAGATCCCTTCAGTCAGATTTCGACACTAGTAGATACATTTAAATCGGGTGAGGCCGAGGACGATTAAAGCCCTTTAAGTGCGACTTTTTTTTTAATTAAGACTACATATTTCTCTTCTTACTTTTCAATTTGTATGATTTGCCTGACCGAAGATTATTGACACAATATTATTTTTTAAAAACTAATTATTGTATGTTATATAAGTTTTCTTTTTCTTGGCAGTCCTAGTCCAATTTGAGGTGCACTTTTTAATTTACATATTTATACAACTAAACTGGTAGCCGATTACGTCGTTTCCGTTTTGAAGTGACATAGATTGTATTGGTTTTCGATTCCCTTGAATACGAACGAGAGAGATTCCAGAAAAAATTAGTTTAAAAAACAATCATAGATTAATTGCTTTAAAATTTGCCAGAAATCTTTGTAACCAGCTTATCCCTTATTTAAAGACCAGCCCAATTTGTATTTTAAAAGTGGCAAATTTCCTCTTAAGAATGCAAAATTGAGGGGTTTGGATATCAAACCTTAAAACAGAAACTGGGGGACAAATTTCAAAAGCCGTCACTTTCAAACACACCTCAGAATCTAAGCACTCCATCGCCTGAATATGAGTGAATATGATTAATATCGTGAATATGAGTTGTAGCTGTTTTTCTTCGTTGATTGTTTTTAATTTTTCAATATATCTGAATTTTATGACTTGAAGACCATTGATAAATTTAATACCAGGCTTCACCAGCAGGATTTCCAAAATCTAAGATTCCAGACTATAGTTTGACGTCTTGGATACACCGCATCTGGAATATGAAGCCTATCTAGTAGTACATCCAAATAATAAAAAAAAAAGAATTTTTGAACTTATAGGTTTTCGGAATTTTCAATCATACTATAAAAACGAAAGAAAAGAGGAAAAGAGAATAAAAGGGAAAAAAGATTGTGGAAATCCTATTGATTATCCTCCTATAGTAAAAATCGATGCTTGATGGTGCGCGTGCGGCAGTAGCCGCATGCGCAAAAACTTTTTAGTGCATTTAGTAAAAACAGATGCGATTTAGTAAATTTTTCCTCTTAAATTTAGTAAATTCTTCCAGGCCAGGGTGGCAGCCCTGGTCTGACCACTAATCAAGACCGTTTCCTCAAGTAGTAGTCCTAATGACCTCTCATGTCATTTACGTCTCGCCAAACGCTAAGGGTAAGTAATCGGGCTTGTCAGATAAGTGATCTTGGAATATTAGAACATGCTGCAAGAGTATAGGCTAGTCTACCTTTCGGCATTCAAAAAATTTTTTAAGACTCATCAAGTGCCCCTTCCCACGGTAATCTTTAGTAAAAGGCGAAAGATTAACTCAATATGAGGAGAAGCCAGAGGTATGACAATAGCTAGAGTTGACTTGAGTATATAAAAATAAATCCTAGTAAATCTTTATCGGGTTTTAACAAGGTTTGAAAGCAATAAGGAATTCAATGTTCAATCAAGTAAATATGGGCAAAAAAAATCATATGATGAGAAAACATATTCAATGAGCAGCAATTCATGGGCAACTTTAATGACATGGTAGAAAAACTACATCCGCAGAAAATAACATAAATATTCAGTTATCAAGCTCAAAAATAATTGTAATGTATCAAGGGCCTCTGTATAAGGTCGATCAAGGGCTGTAGCCAAAGGCCACACTATTTAAATATTCCAAGAAGCTTGGCGGTAGTGAAGGAATTTTTAGTTTGATATGTTGCCAACGCAATTGACTTGATGAAATCTGGGGGGACCAAGGGCATTTCATTTTTTAAGACTAGCCTTTGTGACTTAATCTAAATTTCAGCAATTTGATTCGATTCCTAGTTCAATTTAAAAATCAGTATTTAATAATTA
>JAQQPU010028237.1:0-10648 GCA_029168905.1 Artemia sp. Kazakhstan ARC1039 | reverse complement strand
CTCTGTGACTCAAATTATTTATTTCAGATCCCAGTGCCCGTTTTCAAGTAAACTTTGAAGCATTCATTCGTATAAAAATAACATTTATTTCGTAAAAATATAAAAATAATAGCAGTGTATAAACCCATATTGATTCTCTGGGAAAAGTTGCCAATGCTATTTAAACACCCAGCACCTCTGGTTCTCTGTGACTCAAATTATTTATTTCAGGTCCCAGTGCCCGTTTTCAAGTAAACCTGGAAGCATTCATTCGTATAAAAATAATATTTACTTCGTAAAAATATAAAAATAATAGTAGTGTATAAACCCATATTGATTCTCTGGGAAAAGTTGCCAATGCTATTAAAACACCCAGCACCTCTGGTTCTCTGTGACTCAAATTATTTATTTCAGATCCCAGTGCCCGTTTTCAAGTAAACCTGGAAGCATTCATTCGTATAAAAATATTTATTTCGTAAAAATATAAAAATAATAGTAGCGTATAAACCCATATTGATTCTCTGGGAAAAGTTGCCAATGCTATTTAAAAACCCAGCACCTCTAGTCCTCTGTGACTCAAACTATTTATTTCAGATCCCAGTGCCTGTTTTCAAGTAAACCTGGAAGCATTCATTCGTATAAAAATAATATTTATTTCGTAAAAATAAAAAAATAATAGTAGTGTATAAACCCATATTCATTCTCTGGGAAAAGTTGCCAATGCTATTTAAACACCCAGCACCTCTAGTTCTCTGTGACTCAAACTATTTATTTCAGATCCCAGTGCCCGTTTTCAAGTAAACCTGGAAGCATTCATTCGTATAAAAATAATATTTATTTCGTAAAAATATAAAAATAATAAAAGTGTATAAACCCAATTTCCTGATTTACTGTGTAGTAGTATGTTCAACCGTTATTCTTCTTCTTCTAAGGCTTTTTTTTGCTGTTTCGATTATGTAGGTCGTAAAATCTGATTGTATTTGAATTTGACTGTAGAGAGCCTAGATGAAGTGACGTGGGTGTATGTTAAGACGATAGTGAGTCAACAGTCATCGGAAATGCTCTTAGCGAACACATCTATTCGATGAAATGAAGAACAGATATGAAATGAAGAAAGGTACTAGTAATTTTCTGTTATTCATTCCCAATTCATCCTTTTACCGTTTGCTTTTACAAAATTTCGTAACTTTAAGTCAAGAAGTCCAACCATAACCTATGGTTCAACCATAACCTATTCACCTAAATTCAACCATAACCTATAATCATAACCATAACCTATAGTTCAACCATAACCTATTCACCTAAGGTCTAAGAATTTATTCACTTAAAGGAATATTCCATATTTTTGTAGACGTTGGAAATAGTAGCATATGCTACATAAAATCTTTTACTGGTTAGAAGGAGAGAAATTCTCTTCCTTTTTTCTGTCTTGTAGCTCCCATCTTCTTCGGAAGCCTTTGACTCCTCCATTTGACAAAACAGAATATAATTATGGAAGAAATCAGCAATAAAAATAAATCATACCCGTGTTCAGCCACTTTAATTCTTTGGTACTACCGAAATAATTATTTTTCATTAGAAAATAATTAAAAATATTTTTAATAACTCTTTTTAAAATGTTTTTTAATAATTAAAAAGCCCTGCTGATCCTTTTTGTTGAAAACCACCTACTATGGCTTTTGAAACTATCTCAGAAATTCAAAACCTGATATTTAAAAAAAAATCACTTGTTTAGTTACTCTTGAGGGGAGGATTGGAATGTTAATACAAATCAAGAAGAAAAAAGTGTCATTGAACAAATTGTCCTGTGTGAACAAAGTTTGATTGAGAACAGCTGTGCAAAAAGCGTTTGAAATTATCACAGAAATGTGAAAATGTCAGATCGGTCAAACAGCCTATAAAAACTGAAATTGGACATACAAAATCTTATTAATAAAAATAAATTAATAAAATTAATAAAATGGTAAAATTATTAATAAAATGAATTAAATGATAATATTGGCTATTAATAAAATTACAAACTTATTGAAGCAAAGTTAGATCTTTTGCTTTTCAATAATATATATATATTTCTTATGAAATCTTATTTGGAAGAAAGATGTTAGGGTTATATTCTTGCATCGTTTTAATCATTCAGCCGCTTTTTTTTCATTTTTACGTAGTTTATTGCCAATGAATGACAGTGTTTGTCTTTTTGCTAAAGCAAACAGGAAACTTACAATTTTTTTTCGTTTATTTGCTTTTATATGCTTTTTTTCGTTTATTTTTTTTGCAGTTTTTAATGCTTGTTCTTTATGTTTAAACTTAGCACCCGCTAAATGTAGTTTTTCGGTTACTTGTGTTCCAACAGATTTGAGATTAAAATCAAACCTAATTGGTTTTCCAAGTACAATCGGAAAAAAAGCAGTTTAATCGTTAACATGTGAAGAGAAGTCCCAGTCCAGTGTATTTATGCGCTGGATTTAGAATCCTGTGTTAATGAGGGCAATATTTTGAATCCTACCATACACAGTTATTTGGTTTTGGACGGGGGTCAGTGGTCTGACTCAGTAAGCTCAGCCGGAGTCGATCAAGCTCTAAATGGGTACCTGGAGAAATCTGGGAAAGGTAAACAGGAATGGTGTGCAAAAACACAGGATGGCTGGCCCCATCCACCCACTGTACTTTCTGGGTGAAGGGCCTTGAGAAGGATATCAGCACCGCCAGTCTGGAACTTAAGGGTCTAGTGCCGTATATCTTACCTTTTTTTCCTATGCATATCAACGCTTTCGTTCTTGCTATCTCTTATACATTATCATTGACTGTAGCTTCAACATGTTTGGACATGACAGAGTTTCTGGTTTACATTTTAATTATAGAAAAGATAGTATCTTGTCTGAAAGAACCTGAATGTACAGCTGTTCCTTTATGACATATCCGTATCAAGCACTTCGTGACAGCGAACAGTAAGTAAGAAGCGATGCGGCTCAATAGTAACTGAAACTCTAAGCACACACACAGACACCATGGGCACCCATAAGCTGAATTCCAGGGGGGCAAACCTCATCTAATTGGCACTTTTAATGCTATATAATAGAAATCTCAGAACAAAAACATAAAAATAAAGCAGCATCATTAAGCCAGGGGGGGCGGGAGCCCCCGGGGCGGGGGGCCCCCCCCCCCCCATATGGGCGCCCATGATAGACACACACACACACACACACTGTGTGCCTTGTGTCAACAGAGTCTTGATAACAATACATATAACAAAAGAATCGAATTTTGATGTCTATTAAAGATATATAAAATTCATCAAGTTTAATGTTACCCATCAAGAGTTACGAGCCTCAGAAACTTTGCTCAATTTTGAAAAAGGAGGTTAAACATCAAGTAATCCTAATAAAAATCACACCATCAGGTTCAGCATATCAGAGAACCCTACTTTAGATGTTTCAAGATCATATATACAAAAATGTGGAATTTTTGATTTTTTGCCAGAAGAAAGATCACGGAAACGTGTTTATTTGTTCGTTTTTTTTTCCCTGGAGTGATCGTATTGAACAAGTGATTCTAGAAGATCGGGGGAGGTCTCATTTGATCGGAAATAAAAAGTTCTAGTGCCATTTTTAAGTCACCAAAAACATAGGAGGGTGGCTAGCCCCCCTCCCTCGCCCCTTTTCCCCTAAAAGTCACCCAGTCAAAATTTTGATATAGAAATTTTGTTCAACATAGTCAAAAAATCCAATAACTAAGTCTTTAAGGATGACAGTGCCTTAAGTGAGTAAGGTATTCTTGCTGTGATGCCATACGGCCATCTGTCTAGCAGAAGCATTATTCTCCTATTTTTTCGTTTCTTAATTATCCCGTACATACCGTGTATTCTCGTTTCATGGCACCTTTTTTCTCTATCCACATTTCGCAGCAACATGCAATTCCCATTACATGTTCCACTGTTTGTAGTGCTATTTAGAGTTTAAAGTCTGACTCTACTGATATAGATTGTATATCTAAAGTTCATGTTTCGCAAAGTTGCGAAGCATTCTGTTTCTACCGTCATTACTGTCTCTTGTAACATAAGTAAACTGCTTGAATACATAATTCTTCCCCATCTAACTAATAAGATTAATGGAGGACCAGCTTGGTTTTCGGCCTGAAGTTTGTTAGAATCCTCATCGTCTTTTAGCATTCCTCCCTCTGGACAATAGTTCTAGAGTAAAGGAATTTATATTTGTACTTCAGATCTTTCGAAATCATTTGACAGTGTAGGCCTAATCCATTCCCATTTTTTTTTTAATTTCAGGCAGGGTCGGATTTAAATATTTGGCACCCCTAGGTCCAAGCAATTTTTTTTCGGGGAGACACAGAGATTTACGGGGAAATCCGCTTCGCTTCAACTTCTTCATCCCTTCTAATTGTGATACTTTCTCGGTTCCTTTTGTTGATTCTTTGCCGTGGTTGGGCATAACCTTTTCTAATGATCTTTCCAGTTTTCGTCAGCCCATTGTTTCTGATATTTTTAAAAGAATACGATTTGAATATGCGAAAATTATTCCCAATCTAGAAAAATTTAAAAAGAGGGATGCTGTCAAAACAGGAAATTACCCCATCCTGAGAAAAAGTGATTTTAAGAGAATCCGGAGTAATTATTTCAGATATTGTAAGTTTCTTCTTTTCATTCCTCCTTCTCCTTGGACACGTAACCGGATTATAATTAGTAAATATAATATATCTGACTAAACATAAAAGTGAAAAAGCTACACAGGAAGCTCTCAAGTACTGTTCTTAATCGACTATCATGATCGTCTTGTTAAAATTTTGTTTTGTATGTTTTGTAATTTTGCGTATATTTAATTTCTTTTCTGTTCCACCTTCTAATACTTGTTGTACAGTGTTTTGTGGATAATAAATAAATTTATATTATTATTAAGAGCAATAAATCAAACAGTTCGTGGTAATGAACTGTAAGTAAGGAGCGACCCGGCTCAATAGTAACCAAAACTCTAAAAACCGGAATTTTGATACCAATAGATACATCAAAAGAATCAGATTTTTATGCTGATTTCAAATATATAAGTTTCATCAAGTTTAGTCTTACCCATCAGTTACGCGCCCGAGAAAATATGCATTATTTTCGAAAAAAGGGGCAAACAGCCCCGAAAAGTCATAGAACTCAAATGAAAATCACACCATCAGATTCAACGTATCAGAGAACCCTACTATAGAGGTTTCAAGCTTCTATTTGCAAAAATATGGAATTTTGTATTTTTGTCAGAAGAAAGATCACGGATGCGTGTTTATTTATTTCTTTTTCTTTTTTTTTATTTCCCCAGGGGTGATCGTATCGATCCAGTAGTCCTAGAATATCGTAAGAGGGCTCATTTGAACGGAAATTAAAGGTTCTAGTGCCTTTTTTAAGTGGCCAAAAAAATTGGAGGGCAATTTGGCCCCCTTCCACGCTCATTTTTTTCCCGAAGTCACCCAATTAAAATTTTGAGATAGCCATTTTGTTCAGCGTAGTCGAAGATCTAATAAATATGTCTTTTAGGATGACTTAATCCCCCACAGTTCCCGGGGGAAGGGCTGCAAGTTATAAACTTTGCCCATTGTTTACATATATTATTGGTTATTGGGAAGTATACAGGTGTTTTTGGAGGAATTTTTTTCTACTGAAATTAACCGGCCTTTGTGATTCAGGGGTTTGTGATTCGAACAAAATTCGAACTTTAGCGTAAAGAGCGAGGTATTGACGAGGCAGCGAACTCCCTAATATACGTAATAAAAACATAAGATAGAAATTCTTTACGTAAGTTAATTCGTAAGTTACGTCTGAACAAAATTTTGAGAAACCCAATTAGCCAAAAAAAGGAAAATTAATATACGAATTTCGTTTTAATTATTCATGTACGGTGAGCCAAAATCAAAGCTGTATTAATTCAAAAACCTTCAGAAATTAACTAAAAAAACAAGTTTTTTTTAACTGAAAGTAAGGAGCGACATTAAAACTTAAAACGAACAGAAATTATTCCGTATATGAAAGTGGCTATCCCCCCTCAACGCCTCGCTCTTTACGCTAAAGTTGTTTATTGTTTTAAAAAATATTCGCATTAGAAATTGAGCTACTCGCTATAATACTCACTTTTTATTTTCTAAGACGTATAAGGTTGTGTAGGTTTCCATTTAACAATTTTAAAGAACTAAAGTCTATTTATAGTGTCCTTGGTATATTAAGACAGATATAAGGCACATTGCTCGTGACCGACATTTGGTTGTTTTGCTCAAGGATTTTGCTAAAGGATTTTGCTCAAACTAAAACCTATTTTTACAAAACCTACAAATTATATGAGGTTCAAAATATTTTTGTGACCCTCATCTTCGTCGTAGATCCATTTCTGAATATTATAGTTTAATAGCACAGAATTTATCTGAAATTATAAAGGTTGAGTACTCTTTCATAGGGGGGAGGTATTTACTTCAGATCACTTTTACATTCCGAAGTTAAAGCCCTGGGTTTGTCCCCAAAAGTGTTTATCCCTGAATTAACCAATTTCTAATTCAGGAGAACGTTCAATAATTGTGCCGATTTCAAATTCTCTAAAACTTTATAAATCTGGGTACAGTAAAACAGTACATTTATGTATTTTCCCTTCAACACTCTTTCCATGTATAATGATTGCTACAATGCCAATTGTGTTTTGTTTATCATATTTTATTCGTCACTTGGTTATCTAAATCTGTTGACACTTTGCTTGAAAGAGCTGATAGATGAATATGAGAAAATAGCTTCCGTAGGGAGTAACTCAGGTTGGACTGGGTTCTACTGCGCCAAACGGGACTTTTCCTCAGTGTTTCCAACGTTTAGTAATCGGAAGGAACTTCTAATAATTGCGTTCTTTTTGTTTGTATATTATATAGAAAACCTGCTTAGTTTTATTATTTTTTTTGCATTAGAATGAACTAGAATATGCGCAATTTCTTCCATGGAAGGATTTCAAAAACAATGTTGAAATTTCGGATAATTTTATATCTAGATAATAAACATAAATCAACACATACAGCTTTAGTTTCAAACTACTTAAAAACTTCGCCTTTCGTAACATATTCTATCCAATCAAGGTACCAAGATAAGAGAACTTGACCACTGGGATATCCTTCTTCGCAACCAGCTAACGCACCAAAAGCCAGTATTCCAACTTGAACGTAAGAGCCATCTTCTTGTAAAATCATAGTTGGACCACCCGAATCTCCCTAAGGAAGAAACACTATTTGGTTATAACCATAATGGTAAATAAACACTTTTATGCTTGGTTCTCACTAAATGCAAAATTCACATTCGCAGTGCTATTTTCGCACTGTAGTAAGCAACACAGTATAAGTATATTTGAACAGTAGGGAAAAGTTTGCCCAAAAAAGACGCATATCATAGCGCGCTGACTGGGAAGTTCCCAGTACTTCACAGCAACAGTTTCAGTTGCTTCTTAGCATTCAGTTTCAGACAGATCACAGCATATGTAATGCACTAAAAATTCGTCCTTGCACGTGCACAAAGAGGTGGAGTCATGAAGAGAGGTCTAGACTGATATGTGTCAAAAATCTTTAATGAATAGTATAGGACTTTTCGCTACTGTTTATATATACTTATACTCCAGCTGTGGGAAACTTTATACCACAGACAAAATGTTTACATGCGATTAAATTTGAACTGATCTTTCTGCAAGACCTTAATATCTTTAAAAAATTACTTTAATTTTCAAGAAAGAGCACAATTTACTATGCTGTAGAATCTGAAAATGATTTTAGGCTACCTGTAGTTCAATCATATGAATGCAACTTTTCAAAAATCTGGACATTTCAGTCAGTAATAAGTTTAAGTTTCCTAAATGCTTTTTAGCTCGATGTTACGGCAATTTATGCTTCTTCTTGCAAAAAAGGTCAAATCTAGAGTTTATGGATAGGTCCAGTTTTATGGCACCTGAGAAACGAAATACGTAATTAGTCAAATTACAATTTAATTTCCTATTACAAATTTAAGCAAAATTGTGAAACGAGTAAGATACTGTTTCAATTCTTATATTTTGGAATAAGATAGTTTCGATTGAGACATTTTATAATATTTCTTCTAAAATATAATAAAGCCATCGTTATAGCCTATGTTGGCTCAATAATTTTGTCTCAGAATGATTTCACAGTAACACTAAATTAGACAGAACCTTTAAGTTCTGATTTAAATTTTAGATCAGATTTAAATTCATCTGATTTAAATTTTAAAAACTTTTAAGTTCTGATTTAGATTTTAGATCAGGAAATCTTTAGTTTTGATCCAAATTTTGATTCGTTTTGGTCAGTCAAGCACTTTTGTTGTTTTACTAATGAGACTATTAAAAGTTCTGTTTAAAATATTTAAAGATGGCTATGGGTGTTGCAGGACACCCAATTATCCATCCTATAAGCGCCATTTCTTCTTCTTCGTCTGTTCATAAATTTCGTATACTATCCTTAATTTTGGAACTACAAATAACCCTATCAACAGTTGTGTTTTATTATGTAATTGAGCATAAAGCTCTTGATTTAAGGAGAAGAGTTACCCATTCCAGGTGGCTCAACTAGATAGTTCAAAATTTAGTGTTTTGAGTCACTGAGTTTCTTTCGTTCAAAAATTATTTTTGCTGGTCAGGTCCATTGGTCATGTTTACCTGATTCCTTTTTCCACATTATTTGTGTCTACGCCAAAAACAAGAAGCGTTATTTTGAGTGTGTTTTGTAGCAGATCGTGAACTGAACCGAAGAGATACTTTTCTTTAATATTCTCTGTGTAATTTACTCTTATTTTCCGATCAGGGTTGTAAATTGGGACTCAATGTCCCAATGTCCCAATTTCTTTAATATTCTCTGTGCAATTTAATCCTATTTTCCGATCAGGGTTGTAAATTGGGACTCAATGTCCCAATGTCCTCAATGTCCCAATTTCTTTAATATTCTCGGAAAAGAATATAATTTAAATGAATAATCCCATTAAAAATAAAGATATCAGATACTGCTATAAATGAATAAATGAATCCTAATACGACCATACATTTAAAAAAATATATGTCAAATCAAACTTAAAACGAACACTTAAAATAATTAAGAGTAGGGATATCATTCCTTAAAAATTCCAAAGATTAGAGTGTGATTTTGGCTTTACTGAAAATCTAAGAAAACCGATCAATTGAAACTGATCTGCAACTAAATTTTTTTGACCTACTTCAAACCCCTTCCTCAATTAAGGCTTATGAAGCTTTTGACCCAGAGAACAATCCCCGAAAGTTTCGAACCACTTAACACAAAAGATGATATTTATAAGAAGAAATTAGAAAAACTTATCTGTAAGCAATTAGCAATTTTACACTTTACGACCCCTGCCTCTGGTGCTACAGTCGTCATATCATTCCCCAAGGCATATTTACTAAACTTTTTGACTAATCTAAGCAAAATATTACTATTAAATTCTTATCACATGTCTTGGGGAGACTACGAAGGGGAATGGAGGCTGGTCGTCCTCCCGCCACTATTAACTCTTAAAAAAGACAATACAGCTTTCGTTTTCAAGTCAACTGAGATTCTAGGTTCTTAAAACCACTTATTGCTTACAATGTGGAAAAATTAATACATATAAAATAATATGTGAAGGCACATGGCTCTTCAGCGCCACCTTTAATTGAAGTAAAATTCCCTCTTTTATCCATCAGTTACGTGTACTAGACAAAATTGATTAAAACCGTCACTAGATAAAAAAAACGACAGACATTAATTAAAAACGTCATCCAGGCATGTATATAAGGATGATCCTTCGATTCCATCGTAATATTGAACTATTTCAGTGAAAATGCATTTAGTTTCCGCTATTATTTGTCTATTTTTGGAGTTGCATTATTCCCTGTCCTTCAAATAAAACTTTCTGTAACAATCTGATTTGATTTTCATCCTTAGGTAAAAATGCAATTAAATACTCTGCGAGTAGCAGCTACGCAACTAGGAAAAGTAGTTACTTACCCCACACGGTCCTTTGCCTTCTTCACCGGAGGTGCACATCATTGTGTCCGTCATAATTCCAAAAAAATGGTCACACTCATTATTCTCTATGATCGTAATATCGACAGCTCTAAGTCGGTCAGCAATGTTGCCGTCTAAAAATAAAATTATGGGAATATTGCAAATTGGAGCAAAATTTCCAAGCTTTCACACGTTCCTTTCGAAAATATGCGTTAGGAGTGCTTTTAAAAATGTTGGAAAAAATACATTTTTGCGGTGTTTGAGTTAGATAAAAGTCAAGAAAAAAGATTTTGAATCGCTCAGATGCCACTCCGACTAAGTCGGTAAAACAAGTTTGCACACTAAAAAAATAAATAAAAAAATTAATAGTCGTCAAGGATGTATCCAGGGGAGGGGTTAGGAGGTTTGAAAACCCTTTCCCCCGAAATGATTGTCCAACTCATGGAAACGTAACCAAAATGAATATAAACAAATTTTTAATTCGTTTTTAAAAGTTGTTTTTAGTTACGCCCTACCTGCAAAAACCTGGATACGACCCTGATAGTCGTCAGATTTTAATTTAAGTACTAGTAATCTGGCACAGAGGTTGTCCTGCATATTTTGCTGTGTATTTTTATGCTTAAGAATAGAGAATTTGGTATTTTGTGAATTAGTACTTTGA
>JAQQPU010028236.1:0-10649 GCA_029168905.1 Artemia sp. Kazakhstan ARC1039 | reverse complement strand
AGGAGTTCAAAGACGTGCCACCAAATGCATCATGGGTCTGCAAAATAAGCTGTATGATAAGAGATTGGGACACCTAAAACTACCAACGCTGGTCTTCAGACGTCACAGATGTGATATGATGCTGACCTACAAATATAATAGCCAACCTAAAAACACCCTCCTCACAAAAGACACAGGTCAACACAACACTAGAGGACACTCATGGAAGCTAGCAAAGCAAAGAGTGAAGACCAGAATATGCCAAAACTTTTTTACCAAGCGTATTTCCAACAACTGGAACAACCTCCAAGACAAAACTGTAACTACACCCACTAGTGCCTCCTTCAAGTCAACACTTGACAAAAAATGGAACAAAAAGCCATGGAAATATAAGTGGGACAGTCCATCCCTCTCAACTGCCAACTAATGCAACATCACTGGGCCCATTTCACAGTGACGTTCCAAATTAACATCATTGACACAGAGCAGAACAGATCCAGCATGGACCCTATTTCGCTCCAAAATACAAATTAAGGTAATAGAAAGAATCTGAAGGGTCAAAGGCTCTAAAATAAAACTCTTAGGCCCTTCAACCCATCAGCCCTACTCTTTCTTTGCCTTTTCACAACAAATGGTATTTAAGTTTGGCTTACCTTACTGATAAAAAATCCAAGGCTATTTATGCAGCATGGATATTAAAATTAAACCACCCAATAAGCAACAAGTTCACAAACAGCAGCCTTGTCACATCAAGTTCAAATCAAATAGTGATACAAGGATTTTCAGTCTGAGTAGAGGCTTTGGGATCATTCCCCCTCCAAACCCAAGCCCTTGATTTGCACTTGTAAGCATGTTGTATTTCTTTGAATTTAAAAATTACAAATCTAAGCATGCTGATTACACATCAGAGGTTAAGACTGAAATACTTACATCCACAACCTGGTTTTTAGGTTGCACCTTAATAAAATCTAAGTCAAGTAAGGATTCTCAACCTGCATGCCTCAAGACCAGAGTTTTTGGGGCCCTATATGTTTTGTTTTGTATGTCTTTTCCTTTCATTTTCTTTTGTTCAAGGCATCATCCAAAGGGCAGATAGGATTTTTAAATAAAAAAAATTTGATTTTTTTGTTAAATGCAGGGACCAAAAACGTTATTTATTTTCTTAGTTTAAAGCAGAGAGGGTATCTATTAAGGCGGTATCCAGAGGGGTGGGGGTAGGGGGCTTTCTTTTTTAAATGATAATACCTTGGATTTTTTTTAATTGAAAGAAGGGATGCCAATTATTTTTTTTAATTTAAAGCAGAGGCAGAAGAAAATGATATCAAATTGCCTGGGAAAACTTAGAAATTTTTTATAGACCCAGGGCCCCCCATTGGGACTTGTTCATTGTGTTGGGTATTTTTGGAATTGGGATGAATTCTGTTCCCACTTCTGGATAATAATCATGATAAAACAGAATTATATTTTTCAATTTGATAAATTTACTCCTTTTAGATGCAGTTTATAATTTAACTAACATTAGATATTTATGAGTTTCTAATTTGGAATTAATCCCCAAAAGAAAATATGAATAATATCCAAAACAGCAGCCAAAATCAATCAAAAAAAGCAGCAATTTGGCATTAGCCTACAAGACATATATTCCATAAGGAAGCCAAAAAAACTTAAAAATGTATTTTTTGTTTTTTAATTATTATTAAAAACCAAATTTTAATGCAAGGAAGGCTTTTTAGGACTCCAAAATAGCAATAAAACAATCAATATCAAAATCAGCCATTTCTACTGGCAACAAAACAGGCATAGGCAAAGAGCATTATGAAAAAATTAAGCTTCTAAGTCAACCTTCTATTGAAAGTTTTTACCTGGATAATTGATGAATTTTGTGATACAGTATTTGAAGTTTTGTATGCAGCAATACTTGATGAAAAAAACTGATAATTTTGATAATTATTTGTTAAGAACACATATTTTAATATGTTAAGAACATAACTAATAGATGCTTCAACTATTATGCAAGGGTTCTGAAATACCATGGCCATTTTGTTTTTACCAGATTTTTACTTCTCTTGATGAATCAAAGAGTTCATGGTATCAAACAGTTTGTGGTAACAAACTGTATAGTAAGAGCAACTTGTCTGAATACTAACCAAAAATCTAAAAATGGAATTTTAATATCAATAAATACTTCAAAAGAATTGAATTTTTATGCTGATTATAAATATATAAGTTCATCAAGTTTACTCATATCCATCAAAAGTTACAAGCCTGAGAAAATTTGTCTTATTTTCAAAAAAAGGGTAAAACACCCCCTAAAAGTCATATAATCCTAATGAAAATCACACCATAAGATTCAGCATATCAGAGAACATTACTGTAGAATGTGGAATTTTGTATTTTTTGCCAGAAGAAAGATTATGAATGTGTGTTTATTTGCCTTTTTTTCTTCTTTTCCCCAGAGGTGATTGCATCAACCCAGTGGTCCTAGAATGTCACAAGAGGGCTCATTCAAACAGAAATTGAAAGTTCTAGTGCCTTTTTTAATCAAAAAACAAAAATTTCTTTGGAAGCAAGTCTGTCTTCTAACACTGATTGTCTACTAATAACCATATATGACATAATAAGTAACATGATGTAATATCTATCACCAATTGTATACTAATAGCCATATATGATGTAGTGAGTGAAAGACATAAAATTTGAAAAAATCAATTTTTATTTTAGTTTTCAGTTCATTACATTAAGGCACAAACTGTACATAAATACTTAATCATCAGATAATCCAGGTTGCAGCAGTAGCTAGCAACATAGTACAAGACAATCACATCCAATGTTAAGAAATATAAAAACCTTTAACTCCTAAAAAAAGGTCAGATCAAAACAAAAAGTACACCACAAGAACCACCTTGTCCAAAACCCCTACATAGGAAACTTTCTGACCCTTGGCTTGAAAAGCAATAGAAATATAACTGCTTGAAAATCAAGAAAAGTGGCAGCTACTAAAGCATTCTGCCTAAATGGCATTTTTTTTCTTTTTTTCACAGATAGCTTGGCACTGGAACACTGTAGAGTTGCTCAATGGTTCTTTTTAAAGAAAATTAATGGGGTTAAAAACCTTTTGTAATTAAAACAAATTATTTTTAAAATAGAATAAATTTTCTTACAAAAACTTCATATTTCATGTTAAAGATTGATCAACAGCATCATAATTGTAGGTTGTAGCCAGGTCATCTCTTACTATTAGGATTTTTCTTGTTTGTATATAATTAAAATAATCATGTATATAATGATTTGTCTTATTAGTTCAGTCACTATGGGCTAGTTTGTTCAATAATGTAAAATTACCATGAACTGTTTGACAACCCAGATTATGTAAACCCTGATTACAAACAGGAAAAAGCCTAGACTTTTTCTTCTTTGGAGTAGTAAGAGACAACTCTCAAGGAATCAGGCAGCTAACTAAGTCTAATGTATGTAATGGTCAGTTCTTCTAATGATTGTCTTTTAATATAATCTTACTATGGGCTAAGGTTTGTCCTTTACTGTAAACATTGGATAACAAAGAAGACCAGCATCTAGCCAGCAACTTGCAAGGTTTTTAACTCATGAATGACCTGAATCTGTTGGAAATTCAAGCTGGGATTTGAGGAAGACTGATGAAAACATTAACGTTTTCAGTCAATGTTGATGGCAGCAGCACAGAAAAACCATCATCAGCATGCTGTTGCTGCTATTTTTGGCCCTGATGCCACTGGCCTTTCCTTATCAGCACAGTGCTAGGGTCTATCTATATAATGGTTTATCTCACTGTGCCTAAGCTAATTGCCTCCAAATGCAGAGAGACAAACTAGTTTTAAACAGACAGATCAGATCAAAATTTTTGAATTGAGTTGCTACAATACATAAGCACCACTTAAATAATTTGATCAGCTCAGTTGTAAATACTGATTTCTAATCATCTATGGAACATTAGTTACAAAGGTTGAGATGGAAAACTAGCCTCCTCTGTCAGTTTCATAATTTTGTTACCATTGGATTCAATATGTACTAGTCAGCATTCTCAAGTTCTAAGTACAATTAAGAATTTTGAAACTTATGAACGATTATCTAATGCTGAAAGTTCAACAATTTATCTTTGTTTTGATAGGCTAATAGACCAAGTCATATTATGCCTACCCAGTTTTTAAAAGGTGTCTAGATTCCAAGATAGCATAGACAACCAGCATTATCCACTCATTAAATAAATTTTTAAAAGACCAGTTTTCTCTAAATTCCACATTGCATCTGGGCTTATATTTAATGAGAATAAGTGGAAGCCATGGACATATAGATTGGAAAGAAAAACATGGTCCTTCATCTGCCTGAAGTAATCACCTACCAATCTAAGTTCAATGTTAGCATATTTCGTCTTATATAATCTAGAAAAAACATAACACAAATTTTAAGTAATAGAAATACTAATTACAACGTTTATACTTTTCAAATGCTTTCATACATAGGCAGTGTTGCCATCGTAAAAAGTAGAAATCATTGATTTCCAGGAACTTTTCTCCCTGATTTATTTTTTTTGTTTAACTAAATTAAACTAATGAACTAGCCATTGTGTTATAGGAGCATGAGCGTGCGTAGCTTCTTTTCTATGGGGGTGGGGGTGGGCAGCTGATTCTTTGATGAAGAGTGGGGCAGGGGAAAGCTGAAGTTATATTGTCAGTTCAAAAAACCTTACATTGCCAGCAAGTTCTATCATACCTATGAAATTTTTATTAATAAGTAAACATCAAAAATCATCCAGGATTAGAGATAATCTTTCCAAGAAATTAGGGATAATTGATTCTTGTTTGAATTCTATTCTGTCATTTAGGCTGTTTGTTTCCAGCTTTTTCAATCATCTACCACTAGTAGTAAAGCACCAATGACGCAGTAGGTTTTAGACTTTTACAGTGAGAGAAGGAGGAGATACCCAGACTCTTGTTTGCAGTGATTTTTGTTTGTTTCAAGCATGATTTGCATATTCAATTTAAGTTTCACTCGTTTTAAGATTTATTTATTCATTTACATGAGTATCTATTGTATGTTTGTTTGCATTGATTGTTTATTTAATTTCTGTTCGTTTTTAGTTTCATTTATACTTCAATAGCAAAATATTTTATTTTGTTTTAAGCTTGATTTTCGTATTCAATCTAAGCATTATTCGCTTTAAGATCTATTTATTCATTTATATTATTTTTTGCTGTATGTTTTTTCCTATGATTGTTTATTTAATTTCTGATTGTTTTGGGTTTCATTTATTCTTTAATAGTAATTTCTAGTTGTTTTGAGTTTAAATTTTAACAGGTATTTGTATCTGCTGAGCTTAAGCTTAAAATGGCCTTTACTTTTCTTTGAAAAACTTATTTTTCGGAAAGTTTTTTTTTTATTAATTACAAAATGTAGGCAGAATATGTGGTGTAGAATATTTATAGTATTTATTTTTATAGTTTCAATTTATTTCAATTCTTTTTTTCGTGTTTCTGGAAATTCAGTTATCATAGCAGAGTAATACAAAGGTTAACACTAGGACTGAGGGGTGATATCAACACCAGAAATAAACTTATTAGACATTCAGAAGTTTTTGAACAAAACAGATACCTCATAATTTTGATTTGATATAATAGGGGTTACAGGAGGGCTGGAAAACAGAAAAGGAGCCGAGAAGGAGCTGATTGCCCTCCAATGACCTTCAATCTTTAAAGGACAACTAAAGATTTCAATTTCCTCTCAAAAGAGCCTAAGTTTCTAAAACAGCCCCATCCCTTTGAAGTAGGTGGAAGAAAAGTGTTTTGGCACTCTTCTGTCCTTTTTTTGGAGTACATTTTGAAGGGAAGTAATATTTTTTCTCTCTCTGCATTGGTGTTCCCTTAAATCAAAGGTTTCATATAAGTTTTGGCCCAATAAAAAAAAATCCGTCGTTTTTTGAACCCCCTTTGTTAGATGAGAGACCAATTCCTTTGAAATGATTTGTATTAGTCCCCTTGGCAATTATTTCCTCACGACTATAATATTCCATTTGATCAGATGAAAGAGTTTTTTCGATTCATTTTTGAACATTAGCCCGTCCTCAATCCCAAAGCAGAATGTTGACACTTCTGACCAAGAAAATAATCCTTGAAAGTTTCTCGCGGCTGGACTCCCAAAATCAAACACGCCCCCTTTTTCCACTATAAAATATATCTAAAGAATAGACAGTTCGGCTCTTTTCGCACCAACTCACGGCTCTTTTCCCAGGGATCCAGGGGTTGTCTCATTCTTGGATGCATATTTATTGATATTTTCAACTGTTCTGAACAAATTGATTTTGAAAAAAACTCTAGAGCCCGAAGTTCAGTCAAATGAGCATCCTCGTAAAAAGTTCAGTCAAAAGACCTCTCATAGAGGAATACTAATTGTACTTAATTTGTTGCTATAATTTTTAAATTTCATATGATTTAAAAACCTATGGATCAGCTTGCAAGCTTTGCCTAAAGGTGTCTGTATCAAAATACCAAAATTAGTCAGAATATCAAATACATGATTTGTTTGTTTTTTCGTCGAGGGAAATACAGTTCAGAGTAAATAGAAAGTTGGTAACATGTTTTAGGATCCTCTTACTTTGTTGTGGAATTATCAGAATCAGAATCAGAATCATTTATTAACATAAAAGCTTTCGTAGTCAGGGTTTAAATCCCGACTAAATCGCGCTATTACTTACAAAGTAAACAAAGACACAAAAAAATTAATACACATGTCACTTATTGTAGACAGAAACATAAAAAGGCACAAACGAATTGCTGAAGCGATTAGTGCGACACTTGGGCTGGGCTAGCTTTGTTGCTTTTGATCTTGTAGTTACTTTTTTTGTGAGCATTGAGGGTAATATATTTCTGTGTTTATCACTTGTCAGAAGAAACTGGCCAAATTTACAGATAAGTTGAAAACGGCGGTCGTGAAGTGACGGCAAATTTAGTTGAGACAGTGCTGATTCGTAATCGGTGTACTGATCAGACAGTATGGCCTTCACCGCTCTTTTCTGGACTGATTTGAGTACTTCGCTCATATAGGCAGTGTTCTGAACCTGTGGACCCCATACAGGGCACGCATACTCTAATATCGGGCGAATATATGTCAGGTAGGCTGTTTTCAATTGCGGCACTGAAAAACCAAATCTTCGCATCAGTAAAAGGGTACGCATGGCACAGTTCGCCTTTTTCACTACCTCTTGGACGTGGAGGCTAAACGAACAGTCAACGCTGAACGTAACACCGAGAATAACTGCCGACGATACGCTTTGGTATGGTGGAGGGGGGCACTGAAAATCCCTTTTAAGAGGGTTAAATCGAAGAATTTTGGTTTTCGTTTCGTTGATTCTGAGGCTGTTTTCAGAACACTGGTCTCTAAAGTTGTCGATAAATGATTCACTGAACTGGGGAACGGTTTGAGACTTCACAATGAGGTACTTTAAGAGGGTGGAAAGGTCATCTACGAATTTGAACCGTTCGTCAAAATCGGCAAGGACGAAGTTGATCACTGCCAAGAACAACAATGCAGCGAGTTTAGTGCCTTGTGGGGCACCACACGTAAGCTCAGACCATTCCGAATCAGTATCACCCGGGTAGAGACCATATACACTCTGTAGTCGGTCGCGTAAGAAATCTATTATTAATAAGAGAATATGTCTGCAAGCTCCCATAACCTTCAGATTGTTCACTGCAGTATAATGGCGTATCAAGTCGAAGGCTTTTCTATAGTCGGCTAGGAGGAGATCTACAAGTGTGCCTCCTTGGTCAAGCCATTCAACAATAAGGTGATACAGACGCACAAGATAAACAGTTGTACTACTACCTTTCAAGCACCCGTATTGGTATGGATCAAGAGAGTCCTGGACTTGTGACATAAGTTCACGATATATAAATGATTCCGCTACCTTAGAGAGGTTCGGAACTATCGAAATTGGGCGGAGTTGGTCGCAAGATTTTGGGTTTTTCACTTTTGGAATGACGCGCACATAAGCTCTCTTCCAAACACTGGGGAACACTTGTTCGCGAAAACACTGGTTAATAATAGAGCTGAGTGGCTTTGCGAGAAAGATGGAGAACTCGCGTAACAACTTGACAGGGAGTTCACCAGGGTAAGACGCACAGTTTACTTTCAGTTTCTGAAGTTCCTTAAAGACGGCATATTCAGATACTTCACATATCTCATCAGTCCCGGTGTCCGAAATGATACTCTCAATTTCTGAGTTTGTGATCGATGGGTATGTGGTGCATATGCCGGTGAAAAAATTGTTCACTTCAGTAGCTGATGTCAGTGTGCCGTCATCTTTGAGTAGTCTCAGGTCCTTTGGAGTTGATTTCCCTGCAAGGGTTTTGACCGAGGAGTGCCATTTGTGAGGGTCAGTGTTCAGTAATGGCGTTATTTTCTCTTTTACATACTGTCTTTGGGCTAGTCTGTTTAACTTCACAATTCTGTTACGCAAACTGGCTGCAGCCGCTTGATCTCCAGCTTTGTGGAGACTACAGCGAGTTTTTATCATCTGCTTGAGTTCGCGGGTGATTATTCCTACACGTTTGTTTCGGAGATCATCTGTGCACTCTAATGCTGATTCCAGCATCTTGACACAGTTCAGTTACTTCAGTAAAAAGTGGATGAAACGTAGTCTCTCTCATTTCTCAACAAAATGGATGAAACATAACTTCACCCCCATCGTCCTCATTTCTCCAACTTCGCTCTTGATATCGTCAGCATGTTTGAGAACGTATACGAGATCAATAGTTTCTAATTGCAAAGATGTCAATAAAGTGTGTGACACATTAAAAACTTTACTGACAGTAACCATAGCAACAACAAAACTGCATCTCTAATAGCAGATAGTAAAGAATAAAATTTGCTTGAAGATTCAGAATCCGAATCTGGATGTTCGAATCTCCTTCAGCTTTACAACTAAAATTGAACATTTCTTTTAAAAAAATGATCGCTTTTAAATGCTCCACCCTCTAGTCTCGCAAAATTTTTTCAATCTTGTTCTTTTTGTCTCTGTGATAGGATTACTTTCTTGAACAATTTCTTTGAAAATTGCAGAGCGTTTAAGGGAAATGTTAAAAAACGTAATGACTTATTTCAAAGTTCCTAGACAATTTCTTATAAGAGATATGTCATACGAATTACACAGGGCTAAATTTGAGGAGTGACTTGCTAAGTGAACACAGACTGTATGGGAAAAACATTCGCGGACTATAGCAGTTCAACCTTGTAACTGGCCACTCATTGATGAAGCTCCATTATAACCTTGCCCACATAAATATTTCAAATTGATTCCCATTTCATCTAAGGCTTTCACCTACCAACTAAGGTCTGCTATGAACAAACTGTTTCTTTTTGCAAAGAAAAAGTTTTTCTCAGAAAGAGAAAGATTGTTGGTTTTAGTTTTAACAGGATGGACTAATAATTAACGAACAGGGCCATACACTTCTACATAAATACTGAAAGAGAACACGGGTGGTTTAAGGGGGAACGGAATACGAAAATTCCAGGGTATCTCTTCTATGTCAAATATTTTTAGCTTGTTTGGCGATAACAGACGCATAAAGGCATCAATTTTGGTTTCTATCTGTTCCCCTGATCTAGCAACATAATCTGAGTTTACTATTTTTTTTATTTTTTTTTCTGGGCTTTCTAAATTAGGCTTTTTCGTGCAAATTCCGTTTCAACTTGATTAAAGAACGGTACATACAAGTTTAATAAAATTAAAACGGACTTGTAGAAAATTTTGAAAGGAACAACTTGACTTTTTTTTCCTATTTAATTCAAAAAAGACATTTTCATAAGTTTATTTGTTTCTTCTAAAAGTTGTTACCGTCAGTTTTATATTAGAAACTCCTGAACTGTTACATATTTAGTTTGAATAGGCGGGCATAAATACCAGTCTTCCAGTGATAAATAGTCAGGGTTTCAACTTGTATCGCCTGGCATGATAAGTGAATGTTTCAACATGGTAATATTGATGCTCCGTCAAATTGGGTTGAAGTCCAAGATTTTGAAAAAAGAGAAAGGTAATTAAAGAAGAACTTGACCTAGTTAGTTCACATAAGTGCTTTGTGAAATACAAGGGTGCCAGCAGAATATTTTCCTGGGGGAGGGGGCAAACGCCAAAATATCAGTGGTGGTTGGGTGACATGGAATATATTTCAGGATTTTTTTTTTCGCAGGAATAAGTTTATTTTTAAATACTTTTAGAAAATAACTCTCAAGTAAAAAGAGCAACTAAACTGCCTGCAAAATGAAACAAAATACAGTAAATTTTAAACCGCAAGGATTCCTGGCAAAAGGATCAATTTGTTTAATCAATAATATATTTGATTATTATACATTTAATTTTAAAAGAAAATCAAATTCAAACCAAAATTACAGAAAGATTGCTTTCGTAGATTATAATAGTTGTAGACTTGCCTTTATACAATTTCCCACGCCTTAGAATAGTTTACACAAGGAGTATAGATACGCAAACATCATCCTGCCTGCACAGATACCACGTTTTGATTTTATAACGGCCATGTAAAATATATCTCTTTCATAACAGGACAATTTTTCTATTCGAACTTAAATCCGTTATATATTCATACATTAAGAAAAAAAAAATAGAATAGCGAAAGAAAAACAAA
>JAQQPU010028235.1:0-10649 GCA_029168905.1 Artemia sp. Kazakhstan ARC1039 | reverse complement strand
TCCTAGAGGGCTCACTTGATTGGAAATTGAAAGTTGTAATTCACTTTTTAAGAGTCAAAAGTGATTGGAGGGCAGCTAGTCTCCCCCCACACTCCATTAATTTTTTTCCCAGAGGCACTTCATATAGAAAGGGTCGTCGTATAAACTTCAAAAGGGGCTCATTCGATTGGAAATCAAGAGTTCTAGTGCCCTATTTAAGAGTCAAAAGTGATCAGAGGGCAACTGCCCCCCCCCCCAATTTGAGGTAGGCATTTTGTTAAAAATAGTTCTAAGATCATATAACAAAAACTCCTTTACATATTATGGTCATTTCGTTAAAAATAGTTCAAAGGTCAGATAAGAAAAACTCTTGTGTCGACACAGCCCCCCTCCAGGGTCGGGGCAGGCGTTGTAAGTATTGCTCTGGGGGCATATATGGTTCTTATGGAAGGTATGCTTGTATAAACTTCAGAGAGGGTTCATTTGAATGGAAATTAAACGTTGTAGTTCATTTTTTCAGAGTGAAAAAAGATCGGAGGGCAACTGACCCTTCCCGCCCTCCACGCCTTTGGGTGCATCGGATGGACAAACCCATCTGGTTAAAATTTCAGGTGATCATTTTGTTAAAAATAGTTCAACCATCTGATATTAAAAATCCAGAGTCGACACAACCCACCAGGGCCCAGGGACAGGCGTTGTAAGTTATAGTCAGGGGATATATATGGTTCTCATAGAAGGGATAATCATATAAACTTCAGAGAGGGCTCATTTCATTGAAAATAGAAAGTTCTAGTTCACTTTTAAAGGGTCAAAACAGACCGAAGCTTAATCTAGTCCCCCCACGCCCCTTTTCCCTAAACTCATTCGATAAAAATTTTGAGATAGCAATTTTGTGAAAAATAGTTCAAACATCAGATGATGAAAAGTCCGAGGTTGACACAAACCCATTTTTCCCGTTTGATATTGTTACTTTGATATCAGTTTTGATGCTTTGATGAATATTTGATTTTTTTTTAAAGTTTAATTTTGAAATAAAGAGTTTTTTTAAACTTGAAATTTTTTGCGACGAACAAAAATTAATTAAAAAAAAACTTTCCGAAAAATAAGTTTTTCATAGAAAAGTAAAGGTCATTTTAGACTTAAGCTCAGCAGATACAAATACATTTTAAAATTCAAACTCAAAACGACCAGAAATTACTATTGAAGAATAAATGAAACCCAAAACGAACAGAAATTAAATAAACAATCATAGCAAAAACATACAACAAGTAATAATATAAATGAATAAATAGATCTTAAAGCGAGTAATGCTTCGATTTAATATGAAAATCAAGCTTAAAATGAAAAAAAAAAATATTTTCCTATTGAAGCATAAATGAAACTTAAAACGAACAGAAATTAAATAAACAATCATTGCAAACAAGCATACAATAGATATTAATGTAAATTAATAAATAAATCTTAAAACGAGCGAAACTTAAATTGAATATGCAAATCAAGCTTGAAACGAACAAACATCACCACAAACAAGAGTTTGGGTATGACCTCCTTCTCTCACTGTAAAAGTCTAAAACCTACTGCGTCAGCAATTAATATCATTATACATCAAATATTCAATTTAATTTATTAGCTCTTTTTAAAGTTGTTAAAGACGAATATAGTTTCCCTACAAACAAGTGATTGGATACTGCCTCCTTTCCTAACTGTAAATGAAAACCAAAAGCCTACTACGGCATTGGTACTTAACTGAAAACGGATTATATTGCAAATATTTTCTTTTCCAGTTCTTACAGCATTGAAAATAAAAATACAATTACAGTGAAATAAAGAATTGAACTGATGGATCTTTCAACAATTAATATCATTATGCATCAAATATTCAATTTAATGTTGTTTATGCTTTCCAAGATTGTTCAAGACGCACATAATTTTCAGTAAAGCGCCAATGACGAGTAGGTTTTAGACTTTTGCAGTGAGAGAAGGAGGTCATACCCAAACTCTTGTTTGTGGTGATTTTTGTTCGTTTCAAGCTTGATTTGCATATTCAATTTAAGTTTCACTCGTTTTAAGAATTTATTATTAATTTTTAAAATTAATTGCATTGATTGTTTATTTAATTTTTGTTCGTTTTAAGTTTCATTTATGCTTCAATAGGAAAATATTTTTTTCGTTTTAAGATTGAATTCATATTCAATGTAAGTATTACTCGCTTTAAGATTTATTTATTCATTTATATTATTACTTGTTGTATGCTTTTGCTATGATTGTTTATTTAATTTCTTATCGTTTTGGGTTTCATTTATTCTTTAATAGTAATTTCTGGTCGTTTTGAGTTTGAATTTTAAAAGGTGTTGGTATCTGCTGAGCTTAAGTTTAAAATGGCCTTTACTTTTCTTTGAAACACTTATGTTTCGGAAAAGGTTTTTTAAATTAATTTCTTGAAACGACTACTGACCGTCCCCGGTCACGATTTTTGACAAAGAATGAACCTTTTCGTCTTGCTTTTTGGAATGTCAGGACTGTTAATCCTGACGCAAAACTGGGCTGTCTATAGGGCGTGATTAGAATTCTTCAATCATATAAAATTGAAACAGCAGCTATTTCTGAAGCCAGGCTGACTGGCTCTGGTTCAATATATGTTGACAACTATGAAGTCTTCTTCTCAGGTAAACAGAAGAGATGCGAAGCCGGAGTTGCACTAGTTGTCAGTAAACAAGCAAAAAAGTCGATGTTGGAATTTGTACTTAAGAATAAAAGAATACTTAAGGCTCGTTTTGAAAGCTCCCAGTCTAAATTTACCGACACCAAGGACAGTTTCTATAGTGATTTGAACGACATACTCAATACAGTACCTGAGCGTGATGTATTAGTTGTGTCTGGCAACTTTAATGCCAAAGTTGGTAGAGATAATAGTTTTGCACCTGATGTGCTAGGCCGGCATGGCTTGGGTGTTATCAATGATAATGGAATGCGTCTGGTTGATATATTTACCAGCCGTAGTCTGATAGTAGGTGGATCATAGTTCCCCCACCGTGAAGTACTCAAATATACTTGTACTTCACCCGACGGTGTTACAAGAAGCCAGATTGACCACATATTAGTGAATAAGCGTCGTAGACGATCGCTGGAGGATGTGCGAACCTACCGTGGTGCAGATTCATACTCTGACCACCAACTGGTGATTGCCAGTTTCATACTTAAGCTGAAGGCCCTAGAAGAAATGTAAAAACAGTATCAAGTCCTTTGACGTCCGGAAGCTCCAGGACAAGAGTCTTCGACAAGCGTACTGTGTAAATCTTGCTAACAGGTTTACAAGTCTTTCGACTGAAGACACAACTGCAACAGCAAACGAAAGATGGGGGCCTATTGTTCAATGTGCGCAGGGGACCACTGAAGAAAACATCGGGTAAACAGCCGGCCCCTGCGATTGAAAGTAAGGTTGGCCAACTTCTTACAAAAAAGGAAGACATTGATAAGAGATGGAAAGAATACTTCAATGAGATACTAGACTTTCCACCGCCTACAAACCCTTATCCCCCCTGGCTGAGCTACCGTTCCTTTTACTTGACATAAGCGAAGAATCTATTCGTCTGCTTGAAGTCATGACATTATTGTATAAGACTCACGAATGGCAAAGCTTCAGGAGTTGACGGCTTACAGCCTGAACTCTTGAAGTATGGAGCTGAAGTCATTGCCGAACCCTTTCACAAAGCTCTTTCTCAGATATGGGAAACTTAAAATATTCCTATGGACTGGAAGAAAGGGTTATCTTCAAGCTCTTCAAGAAAAGGAGAACAACCGACTGCAGTAACTGACTAGGAATCACTCTACAGTCTGTAGGGAGTAAAATTTTTTGCCAAGTACGACTGAACCGCTTTCAGTGAAAAGTCGACGCAATACCAAGAAATGAGCAACATGGGTTTCGACCAGGGAGATCGTGCGCTGATTATAATCAGTTTGAGGGTAATCATAAAAAAAGCAAACGAATAGCAGACTGAGATTATTATTGTCTTCACTGAGTTTTTGAAAGCGTTTGGTCCACAGAGACTGGAAAATAATACGGTATTAGGGATTCCCCGAGAAGATTGCTTTTATGATTGTCACGCAATCAGTTATGTGCTGTACGGACTGATGATGGGGACCCTACCGAATGGCTCAGTGTTAAGTCAGGTGTCCGCCAAGGATGTATCCTCTCCTCAGTGCTATTTGCTATTCTCATCAACTATGAACTTCGAATATCTAACTGCAGAGATGGAACTCATCTGAACCAAAACCGCACATTCTGTGACGGTGATTTAGCTGATGATATAACCCTCCTATCTCATTTAAGAGAGGAGCTACAGAATAATATCGCTGTACTCTTCAGCATGGTCGGGTGAGTTGGTCTGTCAATCAGTACACAGAAAACAAAAGTCATGCCAATAAGCGTCAAAACCCAACCTGCCCCACCGCTCAAAACCGGATCTGATGTACTAGAGGAGGTTGGAGAGTTCAAGTACCTTGGTAGTGTCATTGAATGTGATGGTAGCCTTGAGGGTGGGGGCCGCCTACCCAATGATGTGTGGTGTTGGGTTCCTTCTGGAATCACAAGACTTGGGCGACAGAAGGCCACACTAGGCAAATGCCTCGAGAAGGATGCTGCACTTTTGAGATCGTCACTCGAAAAACTTTGGTCAAAAGCACAAGAGAGGTCGTCATGGAGAGGCACCGTAGTCACCTTATGCGTCAGCCGGCGTGGGAAGACCTAAGTCTAAGGAAGTATGTAAGTTTTGCGAAATTACATCACCGTGTTGCATTATTATTATTTATAATTACTGCGTAACCATTTATTTGAGTACCCTAAAATATATTAGAACCAATTAAGAAGAAACACCAATTACCAGAACTTTGTAGCCTCTTGTCACTAATAGGAAGAAGCTTTATGATCCCAAAAGCCTGTCCCAAGCCAGGATAAAGAGGGAGGGTTGGGCAGTGGGCTTGCGACCCACACCCGGGACCTCAAGGGCCTGCTCTCGGGGGAAATCCTAACTGCAACCGAAACATCAAGTTTGAGCCTCGGATTTTCAAACCCCCTTTTGATGACGATCTCTGCATGCCCACGGACAAGATTTATGAATGCGATACAACACCTCAAATTTGGTTTCTGGAACGTCCGCACAATGTCTCAAGAAATGATCAAAGTGACTGTTATGACCTGCATCAAGTTCTGGACAGCTTTGTTCGCAGTAATCTGGACGACCACCAAAATACCTTCGGATTGGAAATGCAGCACGCTTGTGAGGATCTTTAAGAAAGGCGATACGTCCTTCCCAGGCAACTGGCGAGAATCTGCATGCTTTCCATACCTAGCAAATTGCTGACGCACATTTTACTGCAGAGAATCAGCTCGCAGCTCGACAGACACCTTTGCGACGAGCAACATGGATTGAGACCGAACCGTTCATGTGCAGACTTCATATTCACCCTACGGCTACTGACGGAAGAAAGCAGAGAATGGCGTTCCAAAATCTATATGATATTCATCGATTTTGAGAAGGCATTTGACTCAGTAGACCGCCAAAGTCTGTGGAAGATCCTACTGCATTACGGAATTCCTGAAAAGGTAGTTTCACTGATTGTTGCGTTTTATGAAGATAGCGAGGGCTGTGTAAAGACATCAGATGGCCAAACCCGTTTCTTCCCTATTATGTCAGGAGTTAAGCAAGGTTACGTCTTGTCACCGCTACTTTTCGTAATTGTTATTGATTACATACTGCGAAGTACAAGCACAGACGGAATCCAGCTGAATCCAGAAACACGCCTCAGTGATGTAGACTTCGCTGACGACATCGCCGTCCTAGAATCATGCAAGCAAAGACTCCAAGAACTCCTTGACAAAGTGAGGGAGAGAGGCGGCCATGTCGGCCTAAAAATAAATAATGAGAAAACAAAATGCATGGTTACCACAGATTCACCCCTGAGCATCACTTGCGGAGACCAACACATAGAGCAAGTCGTCCATTTCAAATACTTAGGAAGCATAATAGAAAGTACCGGATCGACCACAAAAGAAGTGCTCACAAGAATCGGCCAAGCCAATGGGGCCTTCAATAGATTACGGAAAGTTTGGCGGTCCCAAAGCTTCTCTATACGGCTAAAGTTACGACTCTTCAATAGCAATGTTATGCCAGTGCTGCTTTACGCTGCCAAAACCTGGCACCTGAACCAGGAACAAGAGCGAAGAATACTTGCTTTCGAAAACACATGTCTCAGAAGAATTCTCAACATCCGTTGGCAGAAGAGAATAACAAACCAATTCATCCGTGACAAGACTGGCCAGCCTCTTGTGACACATATCATAAGAGTCCGCCGATGAAGATACCTTGGCCATGTACTAAGTATGGACAATCTCTGACTACCAAATGCAGCGCTCCATTGGCAGCCATCGGGTCGACGCCACAGGGGCAGACCCAGAAACACCCTGCGTTGAACGTACCAGACAGATCTCCGTAACCTGCACACATCAATCTAACCTCAGTGGGAGGACATACTTGCAGCAGCAAACTGGCGGGAAGATTGGTGGCTCCTTCTTGATGCCCTGGGTGCCTCTGGAGGCACAGGTGGATCTAAGGTGAGGTTTATGATTCTTACTTAGAAGTCACCTCTTGAAACAAGAGAAAACCCGTGAAAAAAGAAAACTTAAACTCTACTAGTGCCTGGGTTGTATAGTTCAACAGCTTAAAATTTCTTGATTGACCTCTCCTTGGCTGTGGGTACCCTCCTACCAAATTTCAAATGAACACAGGCCCTTTAATGCGATGGTAGATAATGTTCATAAGTGGTGGTCCTCTCTGGCAATTAATCCACTCTGTCTTCTTGAATCAAGATTACTTGCCCCATAAGTTTCAAGGCGGTTGGAGATTGGAGAAGCGGAATAAGTATCTACGAGTCACCATGTTTATGTCCCATTGGGTTGGGGTAGTCTACTAGATCCATGGATTTCAAGTTGATCTATGAAAAATAAGGCTCCCTACCTCTCTGCTGAAAAGTTAGGGATGGAAGGGGGTCTTGAAGGATTGAAGGGCCCAATTTTTGCCTCAGATCACACAGCTAAAACATTTTTACTGAGCGTGGAAAGTTCCTTCGAGGGGCCAAGGGCTCATTTTGAGCCTGAAGTGACACAGTTCAAAAACAACTATATTGACCACACCCAAGAACTGAAGCTAGGTTAATCATAATGAAATATACCAAAATATGATGAAAATATAATACTTTAATAACACAATTCTGGAAGCTACAACAGAGAATTACTGAAAGCAGGCCACCCAGAACGCATATATGCCAGGAACAATCGCGTTTAAGGGAGCTCTGCCTTCTGCTATCACTGTCACCTGCCACATGCACTCTTTTAGATATGATTTTAAATGATGGTGGAATGTACCTCGGTGCCGTTTATTCCTCCGCTTTGAGGAACCCCAGATTCTCTCTGCAGGCCCGTATTGAATAGGTGTGGGGTAAAAATGCACTTCTTCTTCACTTCTTTGGTGTGGTCGATATAATACGGAAGTACCTTCGATTCTAACAAGGAACACCATGCCAAATTTTCAGTCTAAAATTTGGAGGTGTGAGGGGTGGGTGGATATTGAAAAAAAGCCACCCCATTCTGGTCCTAAAACTATCCAGACTGAAAGTGCTTGTGTGGCCCCTTTTCAAAAAGGGTATAAAAAATGTTGCCGATTTCTTGACGCCGCTCTGCTAACAGTTGGCTTTGCTCGAGGCTAGGAAGGGGAGGGAGCAGAGGGCCTAAGAGCTTATTTAGTGCCTTCGTCAATACAGATCAATATTGTTACAATGTCTTCCTTTCAGAGGCAACGCTTTAGCGTTGCCTATAGTAAAGGAGCATATGCCTGCAATGTATTGTTTTTTTTATCTATTTTTTCTCAAGGCTATTTCATATGGAAGGAATGGTTGAAAAAACTGTGAAAGGGGCTCATTTGATTAGAAACCCAAAGTTCTTGTCTCTGTTTTAAGAGATGAAAGTTACTATAAGGCAACCAGCCCCCTCCTCTGCTCGTTTTGCTACCCAGCTCCTTGTAACCTCCCAAGATATCCGACCAAAATTTTAAGATAGCTTTGTTGTTAGGAATAAACAATAAGTTCAGTATATATGCCAAGGAGACTGACACCACCACCACAATCCATGGTCTTTGATCAGTTTAAAATTTAGAACGTAAATCCCTGGAACATGAAAAACTTCTCGCACAAAAAATCCATGGCATAGCCCCCCCCCTCTTCTAAAAAAAAATGGGACCCTAAAAAATTTTAAAACGGTCTTTTCTTTATCGTCTTGAAACTTATATCCTTATGTCCTCAGATCAAGGAGACAGTAGTAACCTAGGTGCTGATCCGAATCACACATGGAATTACACAAGCCTGGGGCATGAATATGTGTGCAGTTTGACGAGCACATTGTATAAAGCGATCAAACATGTTATATTTGGAACTAGGGGCGAGATTGTGTAATGCAATCAGACTGGTTTAGACGATACATGCTTTAGCAAGTTCTTTCATATATCACCATAACATGTTTTTTTCCTGGTTCAATAATCAAAATTAAAGTTCCTTATATTACATGTTCAAAGGATGGTCTCATTCTAGAAATACTGGTTTACAGCTGGAGGGCTTATATTCGTGTTTTTCTTGCTATAAATATAGAACAAATTGGTCTTTCTGTATCAGTTGATTAAGAGAACTCGTATTAAGCCTATTACAATTAAATTTATTAGTTTTTCTAATGGAGAACAGCAAAAGAATCATGATGGTAAGTAATTATATATTATTCTTGAATTATCATAAAAACATGATCCTTTTTTTCTTATAGATATCTGCCAATATGTCTTTCGGATTTGGTATGATTTGGTGATTAGCATTTAAATATAATTAGCATTTAACGATATTTAAATCTGGCTTTTACTTTCAGAATTGACCAAAGGTTTTTCGTTATAGCTGCCTTTTAACTATCTGTAATAGTTTTCGAATTGACAGGGGATCGCGTATTTATCGCTAGTTTCATAGCAGATGTCCAGGTATAAAGCTATCTGGCTAAAATAGCGTTCGCAACTGCATATTTCTATTTTAACTCAACAAATAGCAATTATCTTCCGTGTCATATATAATTGAAAAAGATTTGTAATTGTCATCTTTTGGGATTAGGTATTGTGGAATTAAAGGGGCAGTGCCCCCCATTACTATTCTGAATAAACAATAGACGAAGTAAACAATCATAATTACATATCTACGATAAAATTCGCATACTCTATAACAGCTGTTTAGATATTTTGACTAAAAAGGTTACTTAGTCGCTTTTCGTGAAATTTTGTTCATATTTCATTTGCAGTCTTAATTAAGCAAACTTAATGAGACGATCATCGTTTACTCGGCTAGTAATTTATAATCAGCTACTTGTATGTGCGCGCGTGTGTTTACTCAAGAGAGTAATTATTGAAGAAGAAAAAAAAGAGGAGTTGGGTGGAGGGGCGCACCCCATTAATATTCTGAATAAATAATAGACGAACTAAATAATCAAAATTGTTTTTCATTTCTTTTCTTTATGCATTGTATTTAAAATATATTTGGCTTAGGCTCCACCTAGGACTATCGTTCTTTCTTCTATGTGTTTAAGTAGATTGTGATTTAAGCCTATAAGGCTACAAGTCACCTAGCGAAAAACTGAAATTGATTTTATTTCCAGGACGCTGATATTCAAACACCAAGTCAAAGGCGCTCGAGGTTGGATGCCGGCCCAGTTAGCACTGACACGGACATAATCAGAACCATGAACTTGAGAATGGAGAGTGTGATCTGCTTCGCTCCCCGAACCGGTTCTATCGACCTACCTGTAATTTCCAAGGTAACACTCATTTATCAGATAGTTTTCAACTTTATAATGCGCTCACAATATAGCATAGGAAAAAGGAGTAGGGGTCTTGAAGAAACGAATGGGTGGATGGGGAAAAAAAACCTTAACTTTGCTACATGACTTTTGGTACTTATTTAGTAGTTGTAGGAAAAAGAGTCAGGTTTTTTTAAACGGGGTATTAGGATAATTATTGAGTTGAATGGAGGGTTCTGTCACTTTCGTTACTAATGAATTATCCACGAAGGCTTAGATTTGCATGAAAAAGAGTCTGGTTATAGCCAATATAATACTGGGAGGGGAATTAAGTTTCGAGGGGGTGAAAAATGGTACTTATTTAGCAGCTGGTAAATATGTGAGTAGAAGTGTATGGAAATTGTTCATGAGAAATAGGTTAGCGCTTCTTACTGAACTAATGGCAGCTCCTTGACAAATATTTTTATAATGTACTTTATTTCATTACTATTAGCCAAACACTCTCGATTCTAATGAATAATCTATGAAGGGGGTAAATTTGTAGGAAAAGGTATCTGCTTCTAGTCCGGTCGCTTTTTTTTATGGATGGCTAGATTTTGAGGAAAAAAAGTCAGGTTCTTTTTTTTTAAATGGGGTATTAAGACAATTATTGAGTTGAATGGAGGGTTCTCCCACTTTCATTACAAATGAATTATCAATGAAGGCTTAGATTTGTATGAAAAAGAGTCTGGTTCTTGCCAATATAATACTGGGAGGAGAATTAAGTTTTAAGGGGGTTGAAAAATTGACATAGTCTTTT
>JAQQPU010028233.1:0-10651 GCA_029168905.1 Artemia sp. Kazakhstan ARC1039 | reverse complement strand
ACCCATTCCTGAAAGGACATCCACCATATGGCTAATATGGGAGTAAAGTTCATTTGTGATGCAAATGGATGTTATATTTAGATTGAGGATGCAATTCTAGGCATATATTTCCACATTAGTGGGGTGGGGGTATATATTATGTGAATATGTAGGTCCTAAGAAATTCATGAATTTCTTAGAAAAACTGGAAAACAAGGAAAGAAATGGAGATACAGGCTCTCCCCCTGCAAAATGTGTTAACTAGGATTATTCTGCATATTATGGAGTAAGAATTGCTTTCTTGATATGTTTCCTTATGTCCAGCTGGACTCCTAGGCTTAAAATACTGGTTGGCTAATCTCGATGGAAAATCCTTAAATTTGCTCCAAGCTGCGATTTAAGGTAATTTAAGGTAAGGTAAAGATTTGTATGTAATTACACTGTCAAATTAGCCATCTGGTGGTATCCCTTCATGAAAGTTTCTCATTTCCTAACCTAACCCATTTCCAAGATAGCCAAAAGTAGCTAAATTAGAATTTTACCTAAAATAGATCTTATGCTTAAATGAAGTACAACAAAATTGTATTCAGCGTCACAACCACTCAATCCAGTACTGTTCTATTAACTGGACTCTTTAATACAGCAATGCATACCAGTCATGAAATAAATCTAGATGCATGAAGAAAACAGGTTTACAATGCCTTCTGGGATATAAACAAAGGCAAGAACTGTATTTAAATTGTTGGTTTTTGGGGGGAGGGGGGAAAGAGGTACCTAGGTAAGGTTACGTATTTAATATATGCTGTGGTTTGCCCCCCCCCCCCTAATGTGCAAATATATAGCCCAAATTTGTTCTAAACTATTATATAGTCATCCTATTTTATTTCATTAGCATTAACTAAACTAGCACTATATAAAAGAGTCTGGTTAATAGAACAGTACCCTCAATCCTAATTTATAAGGTTTCAAAGATATGCAAATACATTTCCTAAATTTTAGAATAAAAAACATTGATATGGCTTAAATTCTACTCAAATAACAGGAATTGCCAGAGAAAACTGAACTAAAGCCTTTGACTTGCCAGAGAGAGAACTAAAGCCAGAGAAAAAGAAGTGGAGGTAGAGAGAGACCTCCACTTCTCCACTTATAGAGAAGAAGTAGAGGTAGGTACTTCAAAATATCTTCCCAGGACATACTTTAGCCTGTAGACTCATCCCTGATAGTTTCATTTTCCTAACCTGACCCCTTTCTAAGATAGCCAAAAGTTGCTAAGTAGAATTTTACCATTTTTTTCTAAATTTAGAAAAAAATGGTAAAATTTACAGATCTTTGAAACCTCATATATTGGGCTTGAGCAAAGGTGTAAAACTGAGAAGAGTTCTTGTACATAATTTAAGCAGAAGATTTATTTGCAAGGTTTCACTTTTATAACACAAAACTTTTAAAGGTCAGGGCCCTCTAGAGAGAGAAAGAGTAGAGATACATTCTTCAAAATACCTTCTCAGAACATACTTTAGTCTGTAGAAATTTAAATAAACTTTTTAAATTTAACTAAATCTTTTTTTGCATATTATGAAGTATGCATTGTTTTCTTATAATGTTTTCTTCTTAATGTTCCCAAATTCTATGATTTTACCCTTATGACACAAGATTGACACAGCAAAGTGCATAGGAAAATTTCAAAATTTAACAACTATTTTTCTGCATGTTATGGAGCAGGCTATGAATTGTTTTCTTAATATATTTTCTTCTCAACAGCCCCTTAATTCTAGGTTTATAACCTTGTGAATTATGATTGAGTAAAGATAAAAGGATGTCAAGACTCTTTTCAAGCATATTTGAATATTTCATATAATTTTTCAAGGTTTTACTTCTAGGATAAGATACCCAGTAGTCAGCCAGTTAATCCACTCTTTAACAACTGAATCATTGTAAAATCTCTGTTGTACCACATAGAAAGTAGTGTTTCACCATTGGATGTGTCATGATCTTCTTACAAGTATATGATTTGCTTGCTTAATTTAACCATATATAACACTTACAATTCAAATATAGTGATTGACAACAGTGGGGCCTAATCTTGGCCACACATTTAAAGCTTAAGCCCAATCTTAAAAAATGTAATCTAATTTTTGACACTGGATCTTAAAAGTTAGAACAACATATCCTAATCATGAACATAGACAGCCTTGGATAGATTTAATCTAAGACAAGTGAAAAACCATGTTTTCCAAGATTGTAGCCCTGTCAGCCAATCCCAATTAGTCTAGTCATAAGCCAATCACAACTATCTAACACTGTTTAACCTTTACATAAATGATGCTCCTGAGGTGGTCAAGAATGGCTTGTAACTGAATGCAGATGATTCCAAACTCTTGGGTCCAGCAGTCTCTATAGAAAATTGCTCTTCTGTGCAAGATATCAAGAACCTCTGTCAGTGGGCAACAACCTGGATGCTTGAGTTCAACCCACACAAATGCAAAGTCCTTCATCTTTGGTCCAAACAATCCCTGCCATAGTTACCACATGATTGACTCTTTAGGTGCCAATATGCCCATTTAGAGTGCTGAAGAAGAGCATGATCTTGGGGTATTAATTAATGATAAGCTTAAGTTTCATAGTGACTGTCAAAACCAAGCAGCTAAGGCAAACAAGGTCCTTGGTTTGATCAAGCATTCAGTAACAAGTTGCCAACCAAGAGTTATCAAGAAGCTTCACACAGCCCTTGTTTGTCCCCATCTTGGTATGTTGGTTGCCAACCCCCACTTTAAGTGTGACATGGAGATTCTTGAGAAGGTCCAGCATAGAGCAACCAAGCTCCCTTTTGTGAAAAAAACAAATCTGCTACAAGCAACAACTAGAAAAGCTTAACCTTCTCAAAGCTAGAAAAGCTACCTACCCTAATGTACCATAGAGAGAGAGGAGATGTCATCCTTGCATGTAAGATGATGACTAGTGACACCATCAAGCCCATTTTTTATCACAATGAATATACCAGAAGACAAGGAAATCCCATAAAACTGTGTCGAAAATTTAGCAGAAAGCACAAGAAGTTCAACTTCTTCACCAATTGTGTTGTTCCACTGTGCAATTCATTAGCGAATCTACCATGCCAGCCAGATCAGTTGATAGCTTCAAGGTTGGTGTTGACCATGATTGGAGCAGCAAGTAATTGAAGACACAGTGGGACAAACCAGCATCATGGAGTAGGATCTATTATATGCCACCTGCCTCCTTTAACCCCCAAGTATGCCCAGCTGCCAATACATATAGTGAACCCAACAACAAAACCAAACTGTCCTGTAAATATGAAAATTGTGTTAATTGTCATGTTGTTGTGAACTGTTGTCCTACATATATATGTAAATAGTGATAATCCAACTGTGACATGAAGATTATCAAGTCAATGTTACCTGGCAACATCTACAGGTTCTTTTACCTTAGTTGCTAGAAGATGCAATTTAAGGTATACACATATTGTCCAAGATTAGGAGTGTGTTGTCTATGTATAGGAAATATACTTTTTAATCAGAATATCTGGCCAAGATTAGGCCCTGGCTGAGTACTGGGGGTCTTACCCTAAAAGACAGATAAAAAAACCATCAAAGGTCAGTGCCATTTGAGGGAGGATGGAATGAAGGTAGATGGTTCAAAATACCCTGCCAGGTGCAGACGTTTGTAGTTGACAACACAATTTACTAGGATGAAAGTGAATACATCACTTGATTCCTTTTTTAATGTTCTTTCATAATGCAATAGTTTCTGTGGGAAATCACATATTGAGCACTTAATGAGATACCAAAAGGTAAAACAGTCCAATAGCCATTTGTAGCTGATTTGGGAATGATTGTTGTTATTTTCCTTTCTCTTAATAGTAAAGTATTATTTTCAAAACACATTTACATGAATTCAAAAAATGTACCTGATACTCCCCCAAAATGAAATTGCAGATAAACTGATGTCATTTTGAGGGGTTTCTTGTTCTATAAATTTCTGAAAATCTGCATTCATACTAGCCCAAATTATATATATTCCATCTATTGTCACTTCTCTTTGTCTTTCTCATGCTAAACTGAAAGAAACTAACAAAAAAACTGGTTCTGCAATGCATCAATGAATGAACAACTTCAGCAGGAGAGGGTTTATCATACAAGTACCAAGAAATGTATTAGAATCAAGACATTAAGGGGGATGCAGATTAAAATTGAGAAAATTTCAGAACTTACTTATTCATTGTAAACTTCTACATGATAGGCTTTTTGCTATAGTAAAAAGTAGTTGAGTTAGGTGAATAGCATTATTAGGAACTGATCCCAAGCCTAAGCTATGGGAGGTACTGTAAAGTATCTATCTTTACCCCTTTCCTCTTTAAAGGGTACAGAATTTTATGAAATAAGACAAACTTGTTAAAAAGTGAAACCTTCAGAAAGAGACATAGAACACAGAAAAGGCCTAAAAGAAAACATAATGAGCCTTGTACTTTTCACTGTTAAAAATTTGAACAGAAAGCAGTTTGGTCATATTTTTTCTAGATGACAGACTATTTGCTCTTATAACTTATGGTTATATGTCCTGTTTTTAATTACCCAATACAATAAAAAGAATTCCTACTCTGATATAGTCAGAAAAGGGTTATTTATTGGGTTTTCAGAGTTGATTCCCATAAGTGCATCCCCTACCTAAGTCTGGATTCAGCCCTGAAAAGTTTGTGGATTTCCTTGTATTTTTCTTTCAAACTGTCATTATTTGGCATTACAAATCAATAGTTTATGGGAAACAAAAAACACACAAACCAGCAAAATTAATAAACCATGGGATGTAGTCAAGGGCTCTGTTCAGGCTTTAGTGAGAAGTGTTGTACTCAAGACTTACTCCAATTGTTATAATTCTTTTGTGCCATGGTCTCTTATGAGTGATCCCATGGTCCTAAGCTTGACTGCGAGATCCCCTCCTCAGAAGCTAGCTAGGCCAGCTCAAGGCAAATATCCTGCTGCATCTTGGGAGAGGAAAAACTAGATTATCACTAGATTAAATTTATTGGCTCAAGAATACAAACAAGAATATAGCTTGTCTAAAGATTTAGTGGTAAACAATATCAACAGTTATTCAATAAATAACACTTACATTCAAAACAATCTTGTCTGTCAAATCCAATAAATTTAACTTTTAATTGGCAAGAGCTATGAATGTTAAGAGGCTCTATTTTAGTCTTGGCCTCCTGTTTTATATCTTACTCTCAAACCATAGTTTCTTGGCTCTGATGTCCATGTTTTACCCACAATCTATCTGGTATTTTGTCTCTATCTGGTGTAAATGCTTTGTTTATACAAAAGCTCCCACCATCTGTGTTATTACTGTAATCTTGTACTGCTATGGCTGACTTAATTCAGTAAATTATTTATGGCCAATAGAAGGAGCCATTTTCTGTTTAAACATCTTGTGTATTAAGACTGAAAAGAGAAGCCACTTTTCCCAACTGGGTTATGATCACAAGGAACTATTGATTTAGGATATGAATTTGAAACTCATCTATTTCAGTCGGGCAATTTTTTTTTTAATTAATCACCTGAATTCATGTCTACAGAAAACTTCACTCTTGCATATGCATTGAATTTATTGCAACAGACAAGGCAATCTTGCAAAGATACATGAATGAAAACCCTTATATTGCAAAATAACTTCAATAGTTTTTTCAGCAAATCTTTACTTTTCATCCCTACAGAGAAAGGAGTTGGTGATTGCCATACCACATAAATAATACTTAGGAAAATTTCACTTCAGCTATGAAAGTACACCATAATTCTTGTTGTGGAAAAAATCTTATTAATAGACTTGTAATCAAATTTTGATTTGTCGACTAGAAATGAATTCATACTATTATTGCTGTTGCTTGAAGGAAACTTCACTTCAGCAATGGAAAAACACCATGATTTTGTTGTAAAACTGTTTTTTATTCTATTATTTTACAATGGGAGGCTGATTGGTTACTTAAAAAATTTAATTGGTATTATTCTTAGCCACCTGTTAGTCAGCTTGTTAAAGACTGTATTTAATCAGCGTTACACAAGTGGTATATTAAAGCTATAAGGTAAACTTGGGATTTTCTTGTTCTGAGTAAGTTCTACAGTTACCTAGTAGCATGTGAAACTTGAGAGTTGATACTGCTCAAATAGCAGTACCATAGTTTTGTTTCATACAGAATTGCATTAATATATTGAGTTTTGATATTAAATGAGAATTGGGGTCTTCCTAGGAAGTCTGAGTCTTGACTGAAGTTGTACAGGTCCAATCCACCATAAGAGTTTCTTAGGGAAAAAAGAAATTTTTTCCAATTCTTGAAAAAAATACCCTCAAATTTTATTTTCGTGATAAGAAAAATGGTATCATAGGTTCCCATTTATTAAACTTGTTATATACCACATAATCAGCATACACATGCATACATTTAATTTATTTCAGGTGCCGAGTGACAGGGGTGCCTTGAGCAAAGGGTGTAAAGCAGGTTTTATTGTAATTTAACTGTAAGAAAATTGTTTAATCACACAAGAGTTGTATGAAAAGTGTTTAATCATAGAGTAAAGAATGCTTTACTCTGTTATTTGACTAAGACTATTTAAATATGAAATAATTACATGAATGCACAAAGGTCACAGCAAAGATGTTTAGTTATGATTTCTCTGGAAGTTGGAGGGTATGTGCTCTGGCAGTGTGACATCACAAAATCCACCTGGACCCCAAAAAATCTCTAACCTTTAATAGTATTTAGTACTTATCAACTTCAATGAGTTTTGACAGTTAATTTAACAGTTAAATATGCCTCATACATTTATATATGCATTTAGACATCAATACATAAACACAGAAAGGATTGTTTCCTTTCTGAGCGAAATATACGCAGTTTACAATGTGTAGAGAAATACCAGGAAGTCCTGTCTACCAGGGGGGTACTGAAGAATAGTTTGCTTACCCCAAAAATCCTTAAAAAAAGCAGGAGTGGTTCCATAAAACCATGAGCATGGTGCTTGCCAAACCACTTAACTATTAATTAAAGGAAATCCCACTTCAGTGTGGAAAGACACCATAATTCTGTTGTGCAATATTTTATTTATCATTTCACTCGGTGATTTTATTGTTTGACATTTCTTTGTGTCTAAATTTATTGACCATGAAGAAGTTGTTATTTTGTATTTTATTGCTCTTTTGCTGAACTTCTTGAATTAAAACAAAAGTTGTTATTTTTTATTTTATTGCTTTTTTTTGTTTTAAATAATCTCTTTATTGACTCACTTGTCTTAATTTGTTGAAGCCAATTAAAACTGTTGAAGCCAATGAACATAGTTTATGAGCAGTTAGAGGATTCATTTAAAACTTCCCTGGGCATACATTTTATAAAATTGTTTTTTTATGCATAAATATTTTCTTCCTGGGACAAGGACTTGTGGTCTTCATGCATGAAATCATCAGTGTAGAAACGTCAAAAATTACTTTTGTTGGATACATAGGTTTTCTGTTTTCAGTGAAAGATGACCAATCCAAAAGGGTACAGGCGTGGCACCCGTCACCTGTTCAGCAAGAAGTTCAGGACTCATGGAGTTGAACACTTGTCAACTTTTATGAAAGTCTACAAAAAAGGAGATATTGTTGATATCAAGGTAATTTTTNTGAAAGTCTACAAAAAAGGAGATATTGTTGATATCAAGGTAATTTTTTGGTTTGTTTATTTGAAGTTTTTTTCTTGTTTACAGAACTTTTAGTTATTGCCCTCATAGTTTTTACTCAAGTTTTTGAAGTTGATATGTCAAGCACTAAATTATCTAAGGAGAGAAAACAGGGCAGAAATTTGAAAAAGTTGTTTCATTCAAGAATTGGTCATATAAATTTTGCTCTAAGACTTGTAAACAGTTAAATCTCTAGACACTCTTCTTTAAAATCCAGAATAACTGAATTTTCCCAAAGTACCCCGAAAGCAATCTTAAGAAATAGTTGGAAATAAGAAAATTTGAAACACTAATGGAAAATGCACAACTGTATTGGTCTCAGTTGGTTTGATCCCTTAGTGAGTTGTTAGTATAAAGGGACCAAACCATATGCTGTTGCTAGGATAAGCAACATCTACTACTATACCTTTTTAATATACCTTTGCTACTTTGTTTTCTCTTCAACTTCTTGCATGCTGTCCACACAGAAGAAACTAAATTAAACATACTAGGTGATTTTCTTTTTGCAAAAATTTATAGTCGAAGGTAAATTAGTTCAGAAATGGATGTAATAATGTTATTTGTTGCCACCTGTTAGTCAGCTGGTTAAAGTGAGTATTTAATCAGCGTTACCCAAGTGGTAGATTAAAGCTATAAGATTAACTTGTTGGGATTTTCTCGTTTTGAGTAAATTCTACTGTTACCTAGTAGTGTGAGAAACTTGAGAGTTGATGCTGTTACAGTAATAGCAGTATCATAGTTTTGTTTCTTACAGATGCCATTAATATGTTGATTAGTGATGGGATGATAAAACAGAAATCATAATTTCCCTAGTATCAGAATTGAGACAATTCTTTATTTTATTTTTTTAGCTTATTTGTAAATTAAACAAATGGTATCCTTATATTTGTTGTACAAGTACCTGTTGCCTTGACTTTTGGCATGGCTCTTATTGAAATTAAATAAAAAAAAAGTTTTTTTCAACTGTAAGTAAGGAGCAACATTAAAACTTAAAATGAACAGAAATTACTAGTACATGAGGTGGGTTGCCTCCTGCTCAACACCACGCTCTTTACGCTAATGTTTCTTTTTTAGTACTTTGAAAAAAACTTGTGGTTTTCCAACCCTTGTGTTTTATGAGTCGTTCTTAGAGAATTGGTACAAAATTCAAACTTTAGCGTAAAGAGCAAGGTGTTGAGGATGAGGCAATCCTCTTCAATAACCCCCTTTATGTAATAATTTCTGCTAGTTAAGTTTTAATGCTGCTTCTTACTTTCAGTTGAAAAAAACATTTATTTAATTTCTGATCATTTTTGAATAATCCCAGGAAATTTGGCCCCACCTCCGTGGAGAAATACCCTCCCTGCAGATTTATCCTCTAGACAATTCAATCCTGATGAAAATTTACCTAGGACAAATACCCTCAACAACAATGCGCGTGAAATTGGGAAAAAAAGAGGCAATTGAAATTCTCATGACAATTTCTCCCTGGACAGAAGGGTTGCAATGAAAGAAAGGTTAATATGGTTTGATTAGGGATGAAGGTGGATAAGGTCTCGAAAAATTGCTTTTTTGTCCTCCATCTTCTTTACAAATAGAGAATAGGGTGTTGGGAAGAGGTCGTAGCAAAGGCTTTAAAGGAAATTTGGACACGAGAGGAAGTATGAGTGGAGCTTAGAGCAGATTGTGACGCAGGAGGAGCTTCGGCTGCTGTTTTACAACATGTGGTTTGATGTCTTAGTAAGGTGTTGTTAGTAGTGGTAATAGTAGTCGTATTTCAGCAGGAAGAACCTAGCTTTTAGTTCACTTAATTTTGTCATCAAAAACCATTGATGATAGTTATTTGGAGGGTTTTTCTTTCTAATATAAAAATAGCTTTTGATACTGTTCGTCATGTACTTCTTTTTGATTTGTTGGAAAATCTCGTGGAATAGCTCTTGGCTAAACAAAATCATGTTTATATAAAAGAAGTTTTAAAGCCCAAGTTGTTGACGATCCATCTCGTATTATTCTATTAAAAAACATAGCAGTACCTCTTATCAATCTGTACTAGAGCTGATACTATTTGATATATATTAATGATCTTCCAAAGGTCTTGCTCTAAAGCAATGAATCGCCAATATTTTTGGCAGGTAATAAAGCAATTTGTTTTAAGGACGAAAACGAGGAGGGCTAACTGTCGTTCTGAAGTAAGTGTTTTGTTATAAATTAAAGCTTTAGTGTTATGTACTGAATCCTGGGAACTTTGTATTTATGTATCAATTGATTTTTATTTTAAGTATTGTCCGAGGGTTTGGATGTTGACTTCCCCTTCAAATCTATGAGTGTTGCAAAATGTTTAAACAAATTAATAAGAATTATGGATCAATACATCCTAGGAAGGCAGATCGATTATCTGAAACTATCTTTTATTTCGTATTATTAATTTTGGGTATTTCATGCAAATTTTTTATTTTGATTTAGGAATTTAGTTTTAGAAAATCCAACATAAATATCATTTTTTGAATGAAACGGAACTTGATTGGAAATCAACATCGTCACTTATGTAAATGCAGAAATTGTTTTCCCGGTTGGCTAGAAATGAGTGATTGAAATTAAGTATATTAGCTTCCTCTCGTTGTAAATAATTTCAAGTTACCTGAATTAATAAGTGAACTGCCTTTAGTGTTTACATATAAACAAAAATTAAACAAGATGGTTCTTTCCGCCTACAGTAGTAGATTATTGTTATAAATTGTAAATTACTTAACAATTCCTATCCTTGTCTTTAATTGTTTTTTCTTTTTTTGTTCTTTCTTTTTTTTATGTATGTATTTTTTTTGTTTCTTTTGTGTGTGTTAAAGAGACACGTTGGATTCCATCTCTCTTCATCTACCCTTATTTAAAGTTTATGCTCTTAGTGCTTCGTTTGGTCAGTAAAACAGTTTTAATTGAAACAGTCCAGGAGCTGTTTTGGTTTAGAATCAGTTAGTGTC
>JAQQPU010028230.1:0-10653 GCA_029168905.1 Artemia sp. Kazakhstan ARC1039 | reverse complement strand
GAGTGGACCTTGAAAAAATCAAAATTGCTGAAAGAAAATACCAACAGTGTTTGAATGAGCTGAGATTGAAAAATAATGTTACACAACAACTGAAAAGACAAATCCAAAATTTGGAGGAGGATTTTGACATCATTTGTGAAAATATTAATGATCATAGGATGCTCCAAAGTACTGTCAAGGTAGGAAATTAAAGTATGTTGATTTTTTTTGTAGATTATAATTAACAAACATTGCCCAAACAAGTCGGTCAAATATTAATCCAAAGGTATATTAAACTAAAGAAGAGCAGAAATAAATTCCTATCATAACTGAATTTAAAAAAAACAACAAATCCCTATCATCAATTAAATGAAATCGAAAACGATCAGAGACTACCTTAGAGAGCCCAGTTGTACTCTAAACGAACAGAAACTATTTCAAACAGTAGCAGGGCTGATTTCCCATTAGCCTTCTAAAGATGAGAGTGTCGGTCGCACTTTACTAAAAGCTGTTCATGTCTTAAAGTATTAGCTATTTTTGACGTGTCAAAATTATAAAAGAAAAAATATTAAAATATCGTTTTAAATGATTATTCATTGTAATCTCTGTCCGTTTCAAGTTTCATTTATTTGTTGATAGTTATTTATCTTTGGTTTATTCTTGATCTATTACTTGAATTTATTTCTGTTGGTTTTTGGTTCAATATAGCTTTTGGCTTTATTTTGAAAAAACATTTTTTTTTACTTTATTGAAAATCAATTTGTGTTCGTTTTAACTGATATTGTTGATTTTATTATTTCATAAAAGTAAATTTGAATAGATTTTTGGGTTTTTCTCCTTAAGAATCACAATTTTGGCTTTCCATCTATAGTGTGGAAAACATTTGCAAAATATTTTTATAATATCTATGCTATAGTACTTTAGATGGATGGATAGGAGGAATATTATTCAAATAAATGGATTGAAAATCTACATAATTTTTGGTCTTCTAGATTGCTAAGGATAATCTGACCCCCACCATATTGCAACCTTGAGTAAAGACTTATATTAATTGAAAATTTCATCGTAAGAATCTTATTCCGTCAAATTTTGTGTTATATGCTTGTTTGCTTGAGTAAATACATTTTGTGCTCATTTAATAAAGATAGTTCTGATTGGTTGTTTAAAAACAAACTACAGATAGGACATCAAAAATCATTGTTTCCAGCCGAAGTTTCCTTGGTACTGAAACTTTAGTTGAGCTTATTTTACGACTTCAAATTTCAATCAGATTATCTTATAAATGTTTAAATAAAAAAAATTTGTCCTTGAATTCTCCTCTTTGTCCCTTTAAATCAAAATTTAAAATCCACTTGATCTTCCTGTCCAATATTCCATCAAAATTTCAGTGGAATCCATTAAGCCATTAATTTAGACCCTTGGCCGTATCTGAGATAATACAGATACACCCTTTTGACAATCTGGATGCATGTATTGTCTTTTGATTCGGTTAAAAATCTCGTTCAGCATTTCCTAGAAGTTTCTACTTAATACGTTTGCCTTAGCCATTTCTGAGATATTGCAGATAGACCATTTTGACAACGTAGATGCAAACAGTTACTTTGAAGTTAGTTCATCATCCTTCTCATAGATTCAACTTAATATCCCAAGTTGTCCCTAAAATGTTTTATATGCACCTGTTTGACAACCTGGAACAGCATAGTGTGTTTTGATTTATCTCAACATGTTTTGAAAGTTTCAATTTAATACCCCTATCTTTTTTGTGATAATGCAGACACACTGTTTTAATGCCATGCATGCACACAATATCTTTTAGTTTAGTTCAGTATCCCCTTCAACATACCCTGAAAGTTCCAAAATTATAATATGAATGCGCATAGCGTCTTTTGATTTACTTCGACGTTCTACTCACAATCCCAATAAAAGTTCAACTAAATACTCTCAGTCCTTCCTGATATACTGCAGATGCACCCTAACCACTTGGATGCATATTGTGTCTTAGATTTAGTTCAACTTCCCATATCCTCCTCTGAAAGTTTAAGTTAACAGCCTCAACCGTTCCTGAGGTAATTTAGATGCGTCCTTTTTACCGTCTTAATGCACGTGCCAACTTTTGATTTACACCAAAGTCGCTCCAGACATTCCCTGAAAGTTTCAACTTAATACCCTTAATCGTTCCAGAAAGTAAGGTAAGTGCATCCTTTTAACGATCTTGATGCAAATATTGTCTTTTGATTTTGTTCAATATTCAACTTGACACCCTTAGAAGCTGCCCAGATATTGCAGATGTACCCCTGTGGCAACCTTGATGCCTAAAGTGTCTTTTTATTCATTTCAAAATCGTCCTCAAAATTCCCAGGAGCTTTCAACGTAATCCTGAGATATTGCAAATGCACCCTTTTGACGATCCTGATAAAAATAGTGTTTTTAAATTATGTTCAAAACTCCTCTTATTATTTCCTGAAAGTCTTAATTTAATACACTTAAAAACTTCCTGAGGTATTGCAGATATAATTTTGACAACCTGGATGCACGTAGTGTCCTTTGATTTAGTTCTATGGCCCTTTCCTGTATGTTGACCTTTGAAACTGTCGTTCCTGGTATGTTGCATATAATCTTTTTCGGCAACCTGGTAGTACATAGTGTATTTTGATTTATCTTAACATGCCCTGAAGGTTTCAAATTAATAGCCTTAGCCGTCTGTGGAATGCTGCAGATCATACCTTCTGACGATTATGCACATAAGAGTCTGTTGATTAATTTCTGAATACCCTGAATTTTTCATGTTAATACCATTGCTTTTTTTAATATTTCGGATACATCGTTTTGAAATCAGGAACTAAAACGGTGTCTATGCCCTCTTTTAGGCGTCACCACCCGTTCTTCATAGCAACCGATGCAAGTTCATGCATCACTAAACATGATTAAACCGATCGTTAGTATGGATGCAGCAGAAGATTTTAACGGGAGTCCATATATGGGCATTGACCTACTAACGGGGGTGACGCAATACGCTCAATGAATACAACCGGTACAAGATTACATGCCTCTTTCTTCGCCAGTAAACGGTTAGAAATACTGATATAACAAATTGACATCAGAGCAGACTTCTGAGAATTTCATTAGCATGGATTTACGTAATTTTCTGTTATATAGAAATTTCACCTTGAGACTTGTGCACAGTTGCCAGAACATAGGAAACGTCAGAGATTAATTGACATTTTAGGAGATTTGAAAGTAAAACGAAAAAGGTAAGACATCTCAGGGAATGCTAACTCTATTAAGAGATACATATTATTTTTTATTTTGGTGGTTCTCGACTGTGTTCTGTATAATACACAAGTACCATTTAAGCAGCGTTGTCAATATAAAATATGCTTTAAAATATTAGTATACTAAAAATGTAGTGCCAAGAAAAGAATTTTAATAAAGAAATTCATAACAATCCTTAGAAATCCCTAGAAATCAACTAGTGAGACGATTATGGATTTGGACATCGAGGATCGCAACCATCAATGACCCTAGCCACTATAGACCTCAACCTCCAAGGGTGACCTCTCCCCATCCTCCAAGACCCGCCTTCCCTCCATTCCAACTTTTTTTGACACCCCCCAATTTTCAATATAGAGGCTCCATTAAGAGTTAAAATGTGTAAGAAAAAAGTTACTAGTACGTCATTTCTGACCTCATCTTTCGGGACTTAGACAAGCAGATGCTTTGAACATCTAATTCTGATACTTTTTACCAAACATTATAAAATATGTCATTTAGAATGTTATAATTTTTTTAAGTCCCCCCGTGGCCTAAAATGTTAACTCATTATGACTTTTCTATTTACAAACCTTAGCGCGTCAGCTATTTATGCAAACATCCAGCAATAAAATCCATATTAAAAGAAATTATCGTCACTATAAAAAATAAAACACAACGAAAACATATTTTCATAGACATTTTCTGATCGAGTAATTCAAAGACGGATAGTTACAGTTTGAAAATCGTTTACGAAACGCTGAATGTTCTTTTTTCCCTAATGGCTCTAATAAAATTTAGTTCATCTGTGATATAAGAATCAGAGTAAATGTCTTCCCTTTGTTTTCATTTGAATGCTAATACGAATAATATAGTTAATTCTAAACAAATGGTGCCCACAAATGGGTTTATAGATACTTAATGTACAGGTCTGTATATCATGTAATGGCTAAGGACTGCTAAAAATGTTTATTTCTACCAAAATAATATAGTTAATTCTAAAGAAATTGTACTCACAAATGGGGTTATAGATCCTTAATTTAATGGTCTGGCTATCTTGTAATGGCTAAGGACTGCTAAAAATGTTTATTTCTAGCCAAAAAATTCAGTTAATTCTGAACAAATGGTACGTAAAACTGGGTTTATAGATCCTTAATTTACAGGTCTGGCTATCATGTAATGGCTAAGGACTGCTAAAAATGTTTATTTCTACCAAAATAATTAAGTTAATTATGAACAAATGGTACCCAAAGATGGGTTTATAGATACTTAATTTACAGGTCTGGATATCTCGTAATGGCTAAGGACAGTAAAAATGTTTATTTCTAGCAGCAAATACAGTTAATTCTGAACAAAGGGTACCCACAAATGGTTTTATAGATCCTTAATTTACAGGTCTGACTATCTCGTAATGGTTAAGGACAGCTAAAAACGTAAATTTCTACAAAAACAATGAAGTTAATTCTGAATAAATCGTACGCAAAAATGGGTTTATAGATCCTTAATTTACAGGTCTGGCTATCTCGTAGTGGCTAAGGACTGCTAAAAATGTATATTTCCACCAAAATAATATAGTTAATTCTGAACAAATGGTACCCACAAATGAGCTTATAGATATTTAATTTACATTTAATTTATAATTTGTAATTTAAAATATAATTTACATGTCTGACTATCTCGTAATGATTAAGGACAGCTAAAAATGTTTATTTCTAGCAAAAAACATAGTTAATTCTGAACAAATGATACGCATAAATGGGTTTATAGATACTTAGTTTACAGGTCTGGCTATAACGTAATGGCTAAGGACTGCTAAAATGTTTATCTCTACCAAAATAATATAGTTAATTCTGAACAAATGGTACCCACAAATGGGTTTATAGATCCTTAATTTACAAGTCTGGCTATCTCGTAATGGCTAAAGACTGCTAAAAATGTATATTTACCAAAATAATATAGTTAATTCTGAACAAATGGTACCCACAAATGGGTTTATAGATACTTAATTTACAGATCTAACTATCTCGTAATGGTTAAGGACAGCTAAAAATGTTTATTTCTAGCAAAAAATATAGTTAATTCTAAATAAATGGTACGCAAAAATAGGTTTGTAGATACTTAATTTACAGGTCTGGCTATCTCGTAATGACTAAGGACTGCTAAAAATGTTTATTTCTACCGAAAAATTTAGTTTATTCCAAATAAATGGTACGCAAAAATGGGTTTATAAATACTTAATTTACAGGTCTGGCTATCTCATAACGGTTAAGGACAGCTAAAAATGTATATTTCTAGCAAAAAAATAGTTTATTCTGAATAAATGGTAAGCAAAAATGGGTTCATAGATCCTTAATTAACAGGTCTGGCTATCTCGTAATGGCTAAGGACTGCTAAAAATGTATATTTCTACCAAAATAATATAGTTAATTCTGAACAAATTGTACCCAAAAATGGGTTTATAGATACTTAATTTACAGGTCTGGCTCTCTCGTAATGGTTAAGGACAGCTAAAAATGTTTATTTCTAGCAAAACATACAGTTAATTCTGAACAAATGGTACGCAAAAGTGGGTTTATAGATCCTTAATTTACAGGTCTGGCTATCACGTAATGGCTAAGGACTGCTAAAAATGTTTTTTTCTACCAAAATAATATAGTTAATTCTGAACAAATGGTACCGACAAATGGGTTTGTAGATCCTTCATTTACAGGTCTGACTATCTCGTAATGGTTAAGGACAGCTAAAAATGTTTATTTCTAGCAAAAATATCGTTAATTCTGAACAAATGGTATTCACAAATGGGTTTATAAATCCTTAGTTTACAGGTCTGGCTATCACGTATTGGCTAAGGACTACTAAAAATCTTTATTTCTACCAAAATAATATAGATATTTCTGAACAAATGGTACGCAAAAATGGGTTTATAGATCCTTAATTTACAGGTATTGCTATCTCTTAATGGCTAAGGACTTCTAAAAATGTCTGAACAAATGGTACCCCCAAATGGGTTGAAATGAAGGTAGATAGTTTGTCACTGTGCTAAAGAAGAAAGTTTATCGGAAGAGGAAGTCAGCGTAGGGATATTAAAAAATGGGGTGTCACCTGGGGATTGAGTTGGAGTAAGATCCTCCCAAATCGACTTATTGTTTACTGTTAAAGCACCGAGGACAGTGAAAATAAAATTAGTTATTCTAATGGGTTAATGTAATGTTTGAATTGAGTATGCTAATGCGTTATTGAATTGGCTTTTAGCTATCCATGGAAAAGTAACATTGCCTTTTAGGTTACCCCCTCCAACTTTTTCTCAAAATGACATGAAATATGCTTGCGACTGTACCAATCATACGCTATGCTTCCTCATAGACACGATACGGTTTTCCCTGTGGTACTCTATGGCCCATTATCGACACCACACGGCTGTTTCATTTGAAAACTAAAGTTACATCAAACCATAACATAGCAGATTATAACATGGATCAATATGTAGAGTTAGAAATGTCTTTTTATTGTGAGTGTGTTATTTGTAATGGCAACTATCATGACTTCAGTAATTCATATGTGAGTAATGCAGAAAATTTAAGAAAAATGGTAGACTCATCAGTTTTTGCAGTGGAAGAGAATGACTATTATCACAGGAAACAATACAGACAATGGACATCCTCTCCATTACAAGGAAGATCAGGAGCACAGGGAAGCTCTCACAAAAAGAGGTACGATATAGCAGAAAAGAAAGATATAGAAGAGACAAAGACAAGATTGATATCTCTATAGAGGGCACTATCATGAGAGAACACGATGAATTATTTTATGATGCAGATTCAGAATGTATAAAGTTGTTCAATAAAGTTAATAATGTATAATAATGTATGAAACATATTTTATATTAATATTCTACGTGTCATTACTTCATTAAAAATATACTATACATTACTTTGTAGCATTTCCATTATTTTAGAGTACGCTACCACCACAAACGCTTAGAATATCTATTAAAAAGTTGGATATATATGATATTAACAAACAAGTCATATTTTACAAGCTAAGTTACGTAAAAATTTTCACTTTTCATACATAGTTTTAAGTTCTGGAAATTAGGAGTTACATAACAATTTCCATGTTTCATTTGCATGCAATAGACACCAAGAGTTTTATGATTCCTCCCCACAAGGAATTCTATGGGCCTTATGACTCTCCCACACAATGAATTCGGATGGTTTTAGGACTCCTCCCCCTTAGTCATAAGTCTTTCTAACCTTGAGCAAAGATATAAATGGTTAGTAAGTTCTTCTCTGTTCAAATATTACATTAATAGCCTCCAGAATGATAGGACTATATGACACAGAATTTATTGGTTTGAAAAAATCTTCCTGTGGTGTTATATTTGAATGTGCATTTGTATTATTGTCAATGGAACTCGAAGAAATTGACTGTTATCATTGGTTGGTGAACTATAACTTTTTTATTATGATAAAAGCTTATGGAGTACTACATTACGGCGTATAAACAGACTGGGATCCTACGATAGAGTGATTACACCATATAATAAAATTGGTCGTGAACTGAAAAATGTTCAGGAAGAAGACAGTGAAATTTGCAGCTTTTTCGGGGTTGAAGCACTATATGTAAAGGGTAATGTACCTACAGATAAAGTTTTACTTCGAAACTGTGATCCTAGGATTCTACATTTCAATTTAGAAGAATTTAAGTGTCATAAATTTGAAGGAGCTTATCACCATCCTGAAGAGGAGGTTAAGTTCTTTGTGCAGTGATTACCTAGGGACATACTTGATCTTGATAAGTGCATAAGACATGGTAAAAAGTATTCTATTTCTTGGGATCCTCGTCTTTGGATGTTTAACAGTTAACTTTAAGTATTATTTTTATGTAAATATGTGTTTTTTCTAAATAATTTTAATATTTTTAAGCAATAAATATCATAAGCCTTACCCGTCTTTATTCTTTAGAATAATTCATCGCCATGAAAATTAAACTTTCAGATTCAGCATGTCAGGGAACACACTTTCAGGTTCAGCATATTGGAGAACCCTAAATGGTCATCCCTAAAAAGGTAAGCTAACCCTAAAAGGTTAAAGAATTTCTCGGAAATTACACTTTCAGATCCAGCATGTCGGAGAAGTCCGACATTACTTTTCAACTTTATGTATTTCCCAACACCAAATTTTCGCAATGAAAAAGAAATATGTTACAGATTAATTCTAATTTTTTTCCAACGAAAATAAAAAGGTTCCATTTCAGTTCTGATTTTTTTCCAAGAGATGAAAAATTTAAAGTTCAATTCCAAATTTTTCATAGAAGATAGAAAAAAGTTATACCATGATTGTGAATATTTTCCATGAAGATAAGGAGCTCCACTTTAATTCTGAGTTTTCGCAAAGAAGTGCAAAAATGTTCAAGTTCTCTTCTGAATTTTCTTAAAGAAGAGAAAAAGTTAGCTCAATTCTGAATTTTACCAAAGAAGAGTTACAGTTCAATTCTAATTTATCCAAAGAAAATAAAAAAGCTTCCACTTCAGTTCTTAATTTTCCAAAGACAAAAAAATTCAAAGTTCAGTTCTAAATTTTTTCGTAGAAGATAGAAAATGTTATACCATAGTTGTGAATATTTTCCATGAATATAAAAAGTTCCACTTTAATTCAAAATTTCGTCAATGAAGTGAAGAAAAGTTCAAGTTCTCTTCTGAATTTTCTCAATGAAAAAGAAATTAGTTACAGATCAATTCTGAATTCTAAAAAGAAAATAAAAAAGCTTCCACTTCAGTTCTTAATTTCTCAAAGATATAAAAAAATCTAAAGCTCTGTTCTAAATTTTTCCGTAGAAGATAGAAAAAGTTATACCATAGTTGTGAATATTTTCCATGAAGATAAAAATTTCCACTTTAATTCTAAATCTTCTCAATGAAGTGAAGAAAAGTTCAAGTTCTGTTTTGAATTTTCTCATTAAAAAAGAAATTAGTTACAGATCAATTCTAATTTTTTCCAAGAAAATATAAAGGTTCCACTTCAGTTCGGATTTTTCTCAAAGAGATGAATAAATTTAAAGTCCTGTTCTAAATTTTTCCGTAGAAGATAGAATAAGTTATACTATGATTTGGAATATTCGCAATGAAGATAAGGAGCTCCACTTTAGTTCTAAATTTTCCCAACGAAGTGAAGAAAAGTTCAAGCTCTCTTCTGAATTTTCTCAATGAAAAAGAAATAAGTTACAGATCAATTCTAATTTTTTTACAAAGAAAATAAAAAGGTTTCACTCAGGTGCTGATTTTTCTCAAAGAGATGAAAGATTTTAAGTTCTGTTCCAAATTTTTCATAGAAGATAGAAAAAAGTTATACCTTGATTGTGAATATTCGCAATGAAGATAAGGAGCTCCAATTTAATTCTAAATTTTCTCAATGAAGTGCAAAAATGTTAAAGAAGAGAAAAAAGTTAGCTCAATTCTGAATTTTACCAAAGAAGAGTTACAGTTCAATAAACTAGGTAGTCTTGATAACCTACCATGAAGTACCACTGGGAATGCCGCTTCCGATGTAAGAGCAAGCATAGAGTACGTTTGGTACAGCCGCAAGCATACATAGTAAGAGAGACATGCAAAGTCGACATAGCTTTATTTCATTTTTAAAGTTAATTTAGACTAGGTTACGTGCGCGCGCCCGTAAACTAGTCTAAGTTAACCTTAAAGCTTTTTTCTCTTCTTAAAAATAATTCAGAAGAGAACTTGAACATTTTTGTACTTCTTTGAGAAAACTCAGAATTAAAGTGGAGCTCCTTATTTTCATGGTGAAATATTCACGATCAAAGTATAACTTTTCTATCTTCTACGAAAAACTTGGAATAGAACTTTAAGTTTTTCATCTCTTTGAGAAAAATCTGAATTGAAGTGGAACCTTTTTATTTTCTCTGGAAAAAGAGAATTGATCTGTAGCTTATTTCTTTTTCATAGAGAAAATTCAGAAGAGAACTTAAACTTTTCTTCACTTCGTTGAGAAAATTTAAAATTAAAGTGGAACTTTTATCTTCATGGAAAATATTCACAATCATAATATAACTTTTCCTACCTTCTACTTAAAAATTTAGAACAGAGCTTTAATTTTTTTTATGTCTTTGAGAAAAATCAGACCTGAAGTGGAACCTTTTTATTTCTTTGAAAAAATTAGAATTGATCTCTAACTAACTTCTTTTCATTGAGAAAATTCAGAAGAGAACTTGAACATTTTTGCACTTAATTGATAAAATTAAGAATTAAAGTGGAGCTCCTTATCTTCATTGCGAATATTCACAATCAAGGTATAACTTTTTCTATCTTCTACGACAAATTTGGAACAGAACTTCCATTTAGGGATGACTTTTTAGGGTTATCCAACATGCTGAACCTGAAAGTGTGTTCCCTGACATGCTGAATCTGAAAGT
>JAQQPU010028228.1:0-10654 GCA_029168905.1 Artemia sp. Kazakhstan ARC1039 | reverse complement strand
CGTGGGGGGGGGGCTAATTGCCCTCTAATCACTTTCGACTATTAAAAAGGGTACTAGCCCTTCGAATTTCCAATCGAATGACCCTGTTTTGAAGTTTCTACGACAATGCCTTCTATAAAAACCTTATATGCCCCCAGGGCATAACTTAAAACCCTTGCCTTGAGGGTTGTGGGGGAGTATCCTCCTCAAAAACATATTTTCTATCTGGAAATCAACTACGCTGAAAAAAATTGCTATCTCAAAATTTTGATTGGATGTGTTTGGGGAATTGATGGGCGTGGAGGGGGGGGGGCTAGTTGCCCTCCAATCACTTTCTACTGTTAAGAAGGGTACTAGAACTCTCAATTTTCAATCGAAGGAGCCCCTTTTGAAGTTTCTACGATATGAAGTTTCTACGATATGACTCCTTCCATATGAAGTGCCCTGCTCTAAAGAAAAAAAATAATACATAGCACATTGTGCCAACATCGTTCTTATATGCCTTCAGGGTATAACTTAAAACCCTTGCCCCAAGGGTTGTGGGAGAGTGTCCTCCTCAAAAACATATTTTTATCTCGAAATCAGCTACGCTGAACAAAATGGCTATCTCAAAATGTTGATTGGATGTGTTGGGGGGAATGATGGGCGTGGGGGGGGGGATAATTGGCCCTCCAATCACTTTCGACTATTTAAAAGGGCACTAGCCACTCCAATTTTCAATCGAATGAGCCATTTTCGAAGTTTCTACGACAACTCCTTCGATACGAAGTGCCCGGCTGAAGAAAAAAAACACAAAAAAAAACACACACACATTGTGCCCACATCGTTCTCTACTTAGGCAGCGCTAGTGCGCTGCCAATGAAATGGTGTAAATATCATTTTTTTTTTTTTGTCTCCGACATCCCTCTCAAAATTCCCTCCAAAGTTTCACCTTAATACACTAAGCCTTTTTGGAGAACCAGAATCAAACATACCCCTTTTCCCAATAATTTTTTTTTAATGTTAACAATGGGCAACTTGCACAGCTTACAGCCCTTGCTCCGGGAGTTGTGAGGGGTTATGACAACCCAGGAGGCATAGTTATTAGACCTTTGAACTAATCTGAACAAAATGGCTATCTAAAAATTTGCCTTTCGATCACTTTTTACTCTGAAAAGCGGCACTAAAACTTTCAATTTCCAATCGATAGAGCCCCTCCAAAGCTTACACGACCACCCCTCCATGCCCTTGAATATTTATTAAACATGTGCCACATTTTCACTTTTAGTCTAAGAAAATTGAATTTATCTGGGTAGCAGGAATCATTTTTAGGTGATCAGCGCGTTTGCAGAAACAAGAGCTCCGAAGTTTCCTTTTATTTTGAGTAGTACTTTTAGAGCAAAAATTGGCATTTTCCCATTTCATTTTAATATATGGTTCAAAACTTGTACTTATAACAAATCTTACTTGTTAAACTTCACGTCGAGACTGCGTTCCCCTCTTTGTCGAGCAGTCAATAGCCTTAAGGCAAATTTACAATGAAATTTAGCAAGCACCAATTTGAGCCTGTCAAATCTTATTAGATTTTCTGATAGGTATCAGCCAATCAAATAATTTTCCGAAAAATCTTATTGGCTTAAATCAGCACTGGGTACATCGCAGTAATATTGAAATATTACTGTGAATAAGTCTTTTTCTACTTCTCCATTATGGAGGGCACATACGTAAATGTCCTCCATAATACAGGTCGTTCAGCCGAGTCTGACAATCTCAATTTGTTTTCCTGTGTCCGTAAAGCGGGTTATATGCGTGTCTAGCTAGAACCCCATGTTTAGACACTTGTCTGGCCAGAAATCAAAGTCTTGGCAACTACCATTCACAAGTAAATTTCAGTGCTTAGCTTAAACTACAAATTTAATTCCAAATGGATTATAGCCATCATTTCTTACCAATCAAGAGAGCTTATGCTGGCAAAACGTTCAAAATTGAAATTCCTGTTTTTATTGTCACTAAGATATTGAGTGAGACCAGCCAAACAATTACTTTAGTGTGCTTCACTATTATGTCTGTTGTTGCATATTTACTTAAAATGAGAAAAAAATTAATGAAGAAACAAAAATTACATTTCAATTTAAAATGTAAACATAGATAATGAAAATGGTGGAACTTGACACGTTCTGATTGGCTGTAGTCGAAAACTCTAGACTTGGAGTTCCACAGTCTTGAACTGGATGCTTGGCTGTAACTTATTTAGCCAAGCACCAAATTTTACTTGTGAACAGTAGTTGTCTAACCATTAATTTTTTGCCAACACGTGTCTAGACATGGGATTCTAGCTAGACATGCATACAAACGCTGCTTAAGGTGCAGTGGTTCGAGTCGATGTATCGTTGATTATTTGATTTGAAGCGGTGGTCAACGGTACTGTAAGTTTATCCAGAGTCAACCCAGCTCTAAATGGGTACTTGGAGAAATTTGGGGGGGGGGGGGGGGGTACGGAAAGTGTTGGATGATTTTTCCCCAGCCATACATTGCAATCTTGGTCGAAAGCAAAGAATCAAGAGGTTGGGATGTGCGTTACGCAGACCATTGATCAGTGAGTGAAAAAGTTTTACGAAGTTAGTTTTTTATATATGTAAATATTTTTCCTTGTCTTTGATATATAATCCCTGAAATAAGCATAACTTGAAGTAAAGTAAATAAGTTTAAGAAGGGAGACTACAGTCTTATCTCTTTTTCCTTCTTTTTTTACCTTTTCACCAATTATCCATTCAGAGATTAATGCAGGTTCACCTTCAAAGTTAATCTGAAATATTGAATCTTGAGGAAACTTTACAACATCTTTTTCGTAAGAAACTCTTTGTCAATGAGGTATGGCTAAATTGTTTCTACTGGGATCCCATCCATCGATATCGTAATCTTTAAATTTCTCCATTATCCAGCTACTAGGGTCGAACCAGCTGTTTAGGACACTTGCGTTGTAATAAACATCTAAGATTAAAATGAGAAGTAAAACAGAGCGAAAGGAGTCTAATCTTGGTTCATGTATAGATAGCACAAACTTAAGTTTCAGTAGTGTATAAGAGGGGCAAATCTGCCAATTATAAGAGGAAGTAGAAGCAAAGCAACTATGGCACAGGATACATTTACACACACAAAAAAAAAACAAGAAATATTTGATTTAAACATTTACTTATTTTATATAAGTGGCATTCAGATGAATAATTTGTGATGGAACAACAATAATGAGGTTGACGATTTTGACCCTTGCCCAATTTAAATGTAATATGTTTGGTTTAATTGAACACTCAAAATTATGCATATCGAAATAATTGAGACATAACAAGCCTTACCTCAATTTTACCTACCATATAAGTAAAAGTGAGTTGCTACTACTTTGATATACTTGATACTACTTCGTTTGTGAACAATATCCTTCAAAACATCCAAATCAAATTTTTTCCTACCGCAAAATTACTCTTATCATGTAACTCCTCATTGTAACGTTGTAGCTTCACTGAATATCAAAGTAACAAACTAACCTTCTTAATATACAAGGCTTAAGCCAAAGAGCATGGGCAATTTATAAGAGTGGAAACTGGCCCTAGTGTCGGTAAGACTATCAACGCCATCTAGTTTTTGGTGACATTTGGCATTTTTTCAAGCTTTCTAATCTTTATCTGTCAGGATCTGACATCAGATACTGGCTAATACACTAATTTTACCAACTACACAAATTAAATTAATTTTTCTTATTATTACAGGAGAAAACAAAAAACCCAACGTCGCCAAAAGCTAGATGCCTTTGAGGGTCTTTTTTTTTATAAACCCTAGCGCCAGTTTCCACTCTTGTAAGTTACTCATACTCTTTGACCCAGGTCGCAGGAGAAGGAGTTGCGGAAAAACACAAAAATATAATAGTACACTGCAAATTTCAAACTTCTCTGAGGATAATCTCGGGGATTAGATCATCATCTATCCCCTCTCCCCTGTGTTGAGGAGTTGGGGATAACTACAAAAAGAAGAAATCTCAAGATTATTACCATTTTCTTTTTTTTCTTAAGTTTTTATTACGATTCATCTGGTTTTGCATTTTTGTCGAACATTGGCTCACTCTCAGATCAACTCCTCCATAAGTGCATGTATGCGTCAGTTTTGAAGCCTTTTTTCACATAGGGTAGCTATTTTATTCTTTTTTCTTTCTTTTGAACAAAGTAACATTGAGTCATTTTCGTCATGGAGAGTGAGACGGAAATTAGTTAAATTTATAGTTTCAGATCCAGTCGCTGATCATTTCCCGAAATTTAACTTGCCATATAAATCCCAATCGTTCCTAAAAATCATCCTTCTGGATTCAAATCACCAGAAAATGACATTTGACACTAAATTGCGCAATCAAAAAATTACGAAGTGTTAGAGTCATCCTCCTGCAACTTACCCAGATATTAAAATACCCCTTTCCTCACCTAAAATTTTCCCTGTAGGTTAATGACGATCACATTTTTAAATTTAAGAGTATTTGAAAAAAATCCCCGGAAAATTCCCCCTGTGGTTCATTCTCCTCTCAAAAAATCCCCATGCCCGTGAAAAACTCTTCGCCAAAAAATGTCTGCCCCGCGGAAAATTCCCCTTCATTTGGGAATAGAATTGATAAATTGAAAAATTCCATAAACCGTAAACATGATAAAGCACGTAATCAGTACATACTAACATAATTTTTATCAAACATCATGCTTTTGACAAAAGAGTATATCCTTGGCTGAATAAAGATTTCTTTACTTTACCTTTACATCAATTACCTAATTAATTTCTATTGACTACATATAAACAGAGTTGAAAAAACATGTGAATGTCAGATACATTTCAATGTACCAAATTCCCCCTTCCCCCTTCCGAGTAATTTTTGTCTCTAAGTGAGAATTTAGTGAGAATTAGTGAGGTTTTTACTTTGCTATATTATGATCATGAAAAGCTTGGCCTTGAATTAAATGCCCAAAAGCCTGAAGTTGATTTTTCAACTGCTACCAGTAGACATACCTCTCAGGATCAGACCTGTTGATCACATTACTTATCTTAACATTCTAATTAGCTCATCAATAAAGCTTACATAACAACTCTTGTAGCTCACTTGAATGTCAAGTTTGGCTATCATTTGTGTGTTTTGTTGCAAATAAGATACACCTCAACCATGGTCTTCTTCCAAAGATTTTCAGATCCATTGCCTTACTGCATCATCTGTATTTTGGACCTTTTTGGAATTTATTCACAAATTACAACAAGTCAAAATTTTGTTCTGTTTTTTTTTTTTTTTTTTTTTTTCTAGAAAGATCTTTTATGTTTACCCACATGGATCTGCAATTCTTATCTTGTGGTAAAACTCAACATTGTTGACACAGTTATTACTACAGGATAGCAAGTGTCTCTGTATACAAAAGCCTATTGAAGTTGTGTTGTCTATGAAATTTGAATATATATACCTTTTATTTAAAGAAACATCACATGTAACTTTGCTTGTTTGTGTAAATTCTAAGAATTTTACCAATTATGATCATCCATTAAGTGTTTTAACTATCATTTTGGAAAGTGTAATTTTGTATATAGTTAATATATAATAACTCATACTACCATAGCTGCAATAATATAATTGCAATTAAAAGAAATAAATGGGTATATTATACAATCTTTTAGGGAACTGTTGTGCTTCTTCCATTTCTGGCTGGGTGTAGTATTTAAACATTTCAAATTCAAGTCAACACTTTCCTTTGATGATTTAATTGTGAACTGACTCCAAACCAGGATGGATTCCATCAGTGCATCTCAACTTCCTGTCATTAAGCAGGGTAAGTCAAGTGATTTTATTAGAAGTTTGTTGACTAAATTAACAGCAAAATTATATAAACATTATCCAACAAGTGTTCACATGATTTTATTGTAAATTGTTTCTTGCTATTTATTTACCTAATTTGCAATATTAGAAGTCTTTTACACTTTGTTTAAATTAGAAATAAAGAAAATCTTAATTTGTATTAATTCAAAAATGAAATTGGGAATTTTTAAGAACTATCATCATAAAAATATAATATTTGGTAGACAAGTCTGCCTGTAGCTTGACCTCTGGAATGGAGTGGGGTGACTGTCTGAGTAAAAAACAATTTTAAGCATTTACATGTTGAAACTATTTTGCACTGACAAAAGACAGAGCTGTGTAAAGCCTCAAACAAAATTTTCGGTATTTGGAATCTACAAGGAAAAGGAACTAGTATTTGTCAAACAAGATAATGTTTCATATTGATACACCTAAACTGCTGACACTTTCATTTGAAATTTTAATTCAATAAATGAAAATAGACTGTAGCTCAAATGTATTGTGACTATGGCCCAAAAAGCCCATTGTTGTACAACAATCTTTTATTGATTAATTATTCTGAAATAGGCAAATAATGCATAAGCCTTTGCCTGATCTTCTAGGACCATTGGGTTAATACAATCACCCCTGATGGAGAAAAACAAAACAAAAAATAAACATGCATCTTTGTTCTGGCATAAAATACAATGTTCCACATTTTTGTATATAAGAGCTTTAAATCTGTACAGTAGTATTTTTTGATTTGTTGAATCTGATTGTGTGATTGTTGAACCTGATTGTGTGATTAGTACCTAACATTTTTCTGTCTTGTTATGCATAAATGTGTTGCACCATTATGAGCTAAATTATAAATTCCTTCATATGTTAATTGGTCAGCAAAGGAAGAAAATTGAATTTTATTTTGAGTGCTGTGGGGTAGAGAAATTTCAAAAGGAGGACTTAAAACAGTTCATAGAAATGCTCACCTCATGACAATCATTGTTATTTTGTTCATTGCAACAATTTGGGGGCGGGACATTTCACCCCCTGGATTTTGAAGAATTCCTTTTTGGTATGGTATATTAATTAGAAAAAAACTTATTTTAGTATGTCCATAAAAAAAATGAGAAACATTGAAATTGCCAGTCCTAGATTTTGAAAAAGATATTCCCCCCCCCTCCTCTTCATTTTCTTGGTGTGGCACCACTGAACTACACTTCTCTGAAATTTTGATTGTACCAGCATTTACCTGCCTGTCTTGATGGCAACAAGTTTCAGATGTTGGGGCACAATTGTTTATTTCGAAACCATTAGCCGAATTTAACAATATTGCCTTTCATGGGAGATTGTAAAAATCATAGCCACTTATCTCACCGATGCACAAGCCAGACCATAGTTACACCTGTTGATGAAAATGCAAAGTTTTATGAAATTCACGGGGATTTTCTTGGTTTTAATGTTAAACTTGTATTTCAGAAGTGGGAAATTAAAATGGTGAGAAATTGGAAAGCTCATACCTACTTTGTTCCCACCCATTCTCTACTAATACTAGGCCTTCTTATCTTTTGCCATGTTCCTGTTATAAAAAGAACAACTACTGTTTTAAGCACCATCTTCTCTAGTTTCAAAAATTATGCCTTCTCTCTTGACTCTGATTGGTCAATCGAAAATTTACTTTTGAAAGTTGGACAAAGAAACTATGAATGGCCTACATAATGGGGGCTGTAGTTTTTTTTTTTGTAATTTCGGTTTGGGTTTTATCAACAAGTGTGACTATAATAGGGCCAGGGCATGACATTCACTTGTATCATACTCCTAGTGTAGTGCAGGAATAAGCAAAAATTGAGTGCTTCAGATGTTTTTGCCATTGGTTATCCAGTTTAAATGCAAAAAAATCAAGGTTACTTTTATTGACAGATTATTAATGTCCTGTCAGACATCATCAACATCAATAAAATGATTCTGGGTGTATTTACAAGAAATATTTTTGTTTCTTTTCATTTATATACTTATATGAAGATCTAGTACCTATATCCCAAAAAACTTATGATCCTAATTTTAACCCAGTTCTTATATTTTGGTACAAAAAAACAAACAAAAGATTAGGGCTGGAACACTAAGAATAGGAGTACAGGTCTAAGCTGTTAAAGTATTATTATTATGTATTGAGCAACCATTCATACCAAAAAGACGTATGCATAAAAATATATGCATACTTCCTAATGACAAATACTATACATAAACAATGGGTAAATTTTATAACTTGAAGACCTTTCCGCAAGGGCTGTTGGGGGTCATGTTATCTTCAAAGGCGTAGTTATTGCGCCTTTCAACTATGCTGAACAAAATAGCTATCTCAAAATTTTGATTAGATGATTTTTGGGAAAAAAGGCGTAATATGGGGCCTAGTTGCCCTACAATTTTTTTTGTCACCTGTAAAAGGCACTAGAACTTTTAATTTTCGTTAGAATGAGCCCTCTCCTGATATTCTAGGACCTCTGGGTCAGTGTGATTACCCCTGTAAAATAAAAACAAACAAAAACTCATTTGTGATCTTTCTTCTGATTAAAAAAATAAATAAAATTCCACATTTTTGCAGATAGTAGCTTGAAACCTCTACAGGAAGATTTTCTGATACGCTGAATCTGGGGTTGTGATTTTCATTATGATTATTTAACTTTTAGGAGGGTTTCTCCTCGTTTTCAAAATTAGGCAAATTTTCTCTGATGGGTAACACTAAACTTAGTGAAAATTATATATTTGAAATTAGCATAATAAGCCGATTCTTTTTTCGGTTACCACTGGGCCGTGTCGCTCCTTTCTTACAGCTCGGTACCACGAACTGTTTGATCAGATTGACTCTGACTTGAACAGTGTGGATTGTATTATTAGGGTTATATCTACTCTTTCGAATATAGGGTAAATTTAAGGCACTCTAATAAAAATAGGAAATAGAAAGGCCAAAAATGTGATGGTTTTGCAAATTTTGATCGATTTCGCTCTTCAATTTTTAGTGGAATATAACACGCCATTTACGATCTTTACAGGGAAAAAAGATAGAAGAAATTGATGTAAAATTTTACTATATTCTAGTTCTTTGAAGCTAAGAAGCGGGTGTTTTAATATGAAAGTCCTGTTTTAACATTCCAACAATTGCAGGTTTGCTGGAACAGAAACAGAACAAAAATTATTAACCGTAAAAAAAAGTCACTTCGCTTGTATTTCTTTGAGGCATATGGTTTGTGCTGAAGATTGAAGTGGGAGCCTTGCTCTATGCTAGTGAAGAATCTTTTATCCTCATGGGTCTGAATGCCTGTTTTGCCACGGACCAGTGTGTTTCAAGTTACTTATTCCCTTTTTAATCAATTAAACCCAATTTGCCCTAGAACCCCCGTTATTACCTTTGTTTTTAACCTAGTGCGATTTGATGTTTTTCGAGTTCTCATTTTGTTCTGGATGAAATGCTTATAATTATCCTGAAAAATAATTAACTAAACTATTTCTTTTTCTAAACAGATACCATGTTCTTTTCTCTTTTAATTGATTTGTTTCCCCAAATTTCTTTTGAAATTCACAAGAGCCACTATTGCCAGATATCAAAAGACATTTTCTGTTACGTTTAGGTGAATTCTTTGAAGAATGTTTCTTTAAGTTTCAATTCCAGTAATACTGATAGCCACCAAGGGGGCTGGAAATAATGGAATTATTCGTCACAATATGCTTATACCTAGGCTATTTATATGAGCTTTCAGAATGTTTTATCTGTTCACATAACTGTCAAGCTATGATCCAACTAAGTTTTGATTTGAAACAGCCAAAAAGTGTGCTTTTTGGGGCTAGATTTTCCACACTTTCCTTTGGAAATGTCTGTGAAGCTTACCGTCGGATGAAAAGCTTCTTCTTCCTATCTTCCCTTGTGCAAAAATCGGACAGGAAGGGTGAACCCTGTAAGTTTTGCTACTAATTTGTTGCTGCACTATACTTTGGACTAATGCAGTACTATTCACTTTGGTGTTTTGTTTGAGTTGTTTGAACTCTCTTTGATTTGTTCTCTTTTTTTTACGCTCAACCGACAAGTTAGTGGTCCCTTTAAGATTTTGTAAAAAAGTAAAACTAAAAAAAAATCACCCAAAAATGCTTGGAAAAAGTGCGACATTCTAGCGCTGTCAAAAAGACAGACAACAGGTATCTCTATTTTTATGGTATTTGCATTTTATTTTATTATTATGGTTTCTTTTATTTTGATTTTAGATATCGTAGCTACTTCCCTCTCTGGCAGTGATAAGCCATTTGGAGGGTGTGAAGCATATCTTACAAAGGACTCCTTCGCTGTGTATTTAAAAACAGAAATAAACTCTGTTCAGCATTTTCCAGCCGGCGTTGAAGCGTATGCAGTTAATAAAGTCAAGGAAGGTATGTTGAATATTGTTTGACAACGAGCTCCTCATGACTAGCATAACTGATTACAATTACCAAGTAAATCTTTTTTGTATACATAGTAGAAATAGTAGATAGAGATAGTAGAAATGCATTTTGGCAAACTTCAAGGTTGACTGAGTTACTTTTATGAAGCTTTTGGGAAGTGATTTATCTCCAAACTAGATTTTATTTTAATCTTTAATTACTACAGCTTTAAAAACACAATTCCTTTTGGTTTTAGTTGATTGATCCTCTTTGAGTCAGTGGCCTCTCTGGCCTATCTTGTGCGCAGGGCAAAATCTTGATTAGCGCCCCCCTTCCCACCTGTCTCCTAAAAAATTTCAGGCTAAATTAAAAAAAAATTCATTTATTAACACAATTTTCTTTTATTAGCAAAATTATTCATTTATTTAAATCTAAATTTTCTTGCTC
>JAQQPU010028227.1:0-10654 GCA_029168905.1 Artemia sp. Kazakhstan ARC1039 | reverse complement strand
CTGAACAAAATGACTATCTCAAAATTTTGATTGGATGTGTTTGGGGGAATGATGAGCGTGGGGGTGTTAGTTTTCCTCCAATCACTTTCGACAATTAAAAAGGGCACTAGCCACTCCAATTTCCAATCGAATGAGCCCTTTTCGAAGTTCCTACGACAACGCCTTCAATACGAAGTACCCTGGTATGGAAAAATAAATAAATAAATAATACATTGTGCCAACATCGTTCTTTACTTAGGCAGCGCGATCGCGCGGCCTATGATTTGGATAATAATGTACTTTTTAATATGTGTATTATTTAAAGAAAGGCAAAATACACAGCAATTTATAGCGGGAAGGCAAAAAAGAGTGACGAAAACAGAGACAAAACAAACTGAGAAAGGTAAGTAATTTCAAATGGAATATTTCAAGATTTAAGATATTTTAGATGTATAGACATTTCGAAATGCAAGATTAAAATGCATCTACTGCTTTTTTCAGTGATTCGAAAGCATGTATTTTTTGAAAAATGTGCTTCAGTTGCTTCTGAGAAAAAATACATCAACAGTTTTTTTTTTAAATCTGTCGTGCTGCCTCATATCCTATTTTTATGAAGATATTTAGTAAAACTGATAAAACAATGATCCGTTCCAACTTTTTTCCTTTGCTAAATATCTGCCCCACCTACCTTAAGATAACAAGTTATCTTATTGTTTATAAAATTAGTGCATTCCCACCCCAACCCCCCTGAAAATTTTTAATTTAAAATGTGATCATTAAAATGGAGTTACAGGGTATAATATGTAAAATCTATATCCCTCTCGCTTAAAAATGGTATAGAATTTTCCTAAGAAATAAGACGCACTGAATATCACTATAAATAAATAAACATTCAAACCAGTGACTAAAAAAGGGGAAAGCTTTCGACTGAACACTGAATAATCCTTCAGATTTGCCACTTGTTCCTTGAATTGCCACCTTTTTTCCGGCCACTGTCCTTCTTGGGCCCAGATATTGTTCCTAGTTATAAGATTTCTTGTCAGGTTAACCACTTAAACTGTCTTTTTGTGCCTTTTTTGTGGATTGCGTTTGTTGAATGACAACAAAATGCATATAAAAAAATTTTTATGCGCTTTGTAAAGTTCTTTTTGTAACCTTCCCTCCACCCCCCGACAAACATACCCCCCTACCCCTAATTCTGGATATGACCTCGCTTTTTATGCTTATGAAATACAGAACAATACATCAACCTACCTTGTCCAATATGGCAGTCGCATTATTTATCCGGTCCAGTGTTGTCAGCTGGCTCTCAAAGAAACCTATTGCATCTTCAAAGTGTCCCATGTTCATCCTCGCAATGCCAAGGTTGCCATATGCTTGTGCCTCCGCACTAGCCTCTCTTAATTCTCTGGCTTTTTCGAGTTGCTCTTCATAGCACCTTATGGCGTGAGTGTAGTTGCCGAGTGCCATATGAACGCCAGCAAGGTGGCCGTGAGCGCGGCACTCTCCTTTGGCATCAGATATTTCTTGTCGAATTGTCAATTCCTTTAAAAGATTCATGGTATTATTCACTTATGGCATCAAGATATTATATCATACATATTAATTAAAAAACGAAGGGGGATAGAGCCACCCTTGATGTAATACCAAGGGTTTCTCAGCCTCTTATTTCAAAGCGACTAAACAGTCTTCTACAGAGTTTTTGTAATTAGCAGTATATTATGAAATACACTGCTATGGAAAAGAGTATGGAAAGAGTGTGGACGTCCGAATATGGGTCTTGTGAACAGCATACGGATTTTCACGAAGCAAAAGTTTTCTAAGTCCCTGGCTCAGCATTGGAAAAATCTAGTCAATCATTATTCTGCCCGTGCCAAACAAGATAGAAATATGATCTTCAAGTTTGTCTCTCGTTCGGCAAAAAATTCTTCTTCACCATCCCCAGCCGACATCCCTGAAGATGAAGAGTATGGCCATTACGAATCGGAGTTCTCAGCTCCTGACCCCTCCATGGAACAACCTTACGAGGCTGCCTTGGATCAGTTTCTATCTTCTCATCCCGATGAAGATTTTATCGTCAGTACCCGCTCTGTTGAAGATACCATCTGTAGACTCAAATGGAAAGACTCATCGGGCATTGACGAGTCATTGCGATCCACTTGAAACACGGAGGTAAACTTCTCGCGGCACATCTCTCTCTGCTTATGCAGATGATTTTCTCTCAAGGGATTGTTCCTGCCTCTTTCTGCATCGGAGATCTGACTCCCATTTCTAAAAAGGGAAAATCTGAAACTCAATGTACAGCATTCCGTCCGATAACTGTAGCTACGTCACTGTGCAAGCTCTTCGAGTTACTGTTTATACAGGAACTCGAAAAAGTATGCAACACTCCTCCGCATCAGTTCGGCTTCAAGCGAGGATCTGGATGTGCTGATGCCTTAACAGTCGTTGCTAATGTCTTGATAGATGCCGAATCTTCTGGAGAGCCTTTCTTTGGCAAGACACGACATTAGCATTCGACTCTCTAATCCATGCTGCGATGCTTTTGAAGGCCGGTAGACGTGGGTTGAATCTAGCTGTCATTCGTTCTCTCAGGAATCTGTATTCTAGATTACGGATCCAACTGAAGCTACCTCCTGACAAGGGCTTGACCCCCATTCCGCGCACCCAACTCGTTCCAGTCAAGAAAGGAGCAGTCACCTCTCCCAACCTTTTCAATAACTGTGTCCTTGATGCACAAGATCAATGTCCATCTTCACTGATTCTGTTATCTGCTAACTTGTCTTTGGTATGTTACGCGGACGACATTCTGAATCTTAGCCGAACCCTTCAGCGGGCAATTGATATCTTCGAAATTCTTGAAGCCGAATATCTTAAAGTTGGACTTCAGTTCAACTCTTCAAAATCGGAAATCGTCCTATTCAATTGGAAAACTGATTTTTGTGTTCCTACCATTGCCCTTGGTTCTAGCTCTGTCCAGCCAGAAGATCACCTCATTTATCTAGGTTTACCCATAGGTTCGTCTATCCGTCACACCCGAAAACTCTTCCTCGAACAGCTTAAACGACGAATTTCAGCGTCTTATGCTTCAGTTGTATCGTGGAAACTCCGATTCAATCGGCTGCTTCTAGCAAGCTTGTATAACGCCATCGTTCTTCCTCACATTTTATATGCCACGCCCTTCTGGAAACTTCTCACTAAAACTGATCAGAATATAATCAGAGCAATGTATTTTCGTTTTGCAAAGTATTTGCCTTGTCTACCTCCGTGGTATAGGAATTCGCATTTAATTGAAAATATTTAGAGTCGCAGACACTGACGTCGCCGTCGCTAGACGAATAGCGAAGCATAATAGAAAAATAGGCCGAAATCTACACGAATGGTCCCATCTGCTCATTCAGTGAATCAGTGATTCGTTTTCTTTGCTGGTTCAGTTTGTTATAGTTTGTGTCTTCTTCTTATTTTTCTTTCTTCTTTTAAGTGCTCCGTCTTGTTGTATTATTTGACGGGTTTTTCAATAAATAAGTAAATAAATAATCAAGTCTCTGTTTTCTTTTCCAGAAGAGGCGTACCTGAGACTCGTGTACTTAGCCATTCAGCACATATGTACTTGAAACCACGAATAAAACCCCAACCGTCTCAAAAATAAAATTTAAGGAGAACCCACGCAAGAAAGGTAGACAAAATGGATAATCCGGTCGAAAAATATCACTATTTGATATAAGACCTACGCAAGGCCATACCAAAAGCGTAGTATTTGACCCCCCCCCCCCCCCCAATTTCAACCAAAACAACGTATAGAAATGGAGCGGATATACCCCCCTTTAGAACTCCTCTAAATGGAATCTTTGAGACGTCCATAGTATTACTAATCTACTCATAATAAATGATACAACTTACATACTTTCAGCTACAACATTAACTTGCAACCTTGCATGAAAAGGCAAATAATACCAATATTTGAGTTCACGCACTGCCGGATTAAGAAACTTTACCAGGTGAGTCAAACTATACTTCTTCCAGAATTTTAGATTGGAACTCGAATACCTTAGTTTACAGCTCCTGAATACCCAATAACAGTTCAAATAAAAACATTCTTTTTTAAACTTTAAGTTATAATTTAAACACGTAGTAACATTATTGTTCACACATTGTTAAATAGTAACGTTACTAAATGACATCATGGTAGTAACGTTAAATTATTTTATCTGCTTTTTCTTCCTGATGATAGGGCTGAAAAAATTACTAGAAAGAAACTTCGTAATTAAAACTGTTTTCATATATGTTTTCTCTCAACTCATGTTGATATTATTGTCCCTCATGCACCCAGAACCGCTTTTCCTCCCTTTTTTTGCCTATTTTATTCCCTCTTTCTTTTAAAAAAATTTTGTCTACTTAGATTTGCTTTTTTTCATTGATTTCTATTATCTGAATCCCCCCCCCCCCTCAAAAAATTTTTTTTAAATTAACCCGTTGCATTTTTTTTCTGAAAGAAATTGAAAATATGAAAAATCTGTAAATACAAATTTTCGAAGTGATAAGTTAAAAACTTTCTTTTTTCTCTTTTTTTGTAGTATTTACTATTCTCTTTATCGGTTTCAAATTGTTTTTTAGCTAATTTATTTTCTTTTAGTCGAGACTAAGAAAAGAAAAATTAATTTTCTAAGTAATTTAAGCTTCTCAGAAAATAATAAGATGTAGCAAATGAACTGCAATTATTCCAAAACTAAAATAAAATACCATGTGTAGTTTTAACTACACATTCTTATCTTTTACATTCTATTTTTATTTACTTTATTTTAAATTTGATTTTTCCTCTTTAATTTAACTCCATAAAATTTTACATGAAACTGAAATTACTTTAATTTCCTTTCTTTTCACTCCCTCAAATCAACATTCCGGTTTTATACTCAAAAAATTAAGAATTCAAACTTTCGAAAACTCAAAAATTTTAATTTAACTCTACTATTATTATTTGGATAAGGAGCAAAAACATTCAAATTTTATTTATATGAATGCTCACTTAAAAATCAAAGAAGATTGCCCAAGAATATCAATTTTTTACGTTTTCATAAGTAATTACACCGGCAACTGCGTTTGCCTTTACAACAGACATTTTAAGCTTCATTTTATTACGAAAATTAAAAGTTTTAAGACTCGAACGTGAATAATAAACGTGAATTCAAACACAACCTTTATTTTATCAACATCAAACTGTCTATTAATAAAAATCCTTGTCGCCTACTAATAAATTCATAAGGTGTCGTTACACAGTAGCCAATAATCATACTTAATTATAATAATAAAATAGAGAGACGAATAATTATTTTTTATCTTTTTTTTAATTTATACCGCGATGTCTACCCAGCAAAATGAAAAAATTGATCTGTGATTAAAAAGCCTGTAATTTCACAGATCAAATTTAATTTGTGGATGATAAAAAATTCATTTACAATTAAGGTTTTCCAGGTCGGAATGGAGTAGGAGTGGGTCTTTCAGACAGGACTTGGTGAGATATATACGCATAAACTTATTTCGGGAGACAGAGAGAAAGAGAAAGAAAGAGAGTGAGTAAAAAAATCACTAAATACTCCTGAAATAGTTAAATTATATAGGATACTAACAGGAGAGCCTAGCGAGGACCAGTTCAAGAACATTTGCCACCTTGGCCCGACATAAGACTCAAAGTCCTCCTTATTACCACCCCCCCCCCAATAAAATTTCTACAAGATCCTCTATCCGTATGAAACCCACTCACTGTATCAGGCACCCGTTGTATAAGATCACGCGATTCTTTTCAGATCTGAAGCTTAAGTTCTCCAAAATCTCCCCCAAATTTCACGATTTATCTTTTGTGTTAATGTTTCTCTATGTACAAGCTTTAGTATTCAGAGACATTACGGAGAACACAGTCGTGGAATTCGCGGAAACCCCCAAAAATCTGGTAATGAAGGAAACGCTGTCCGAGAGGCACTACTGTTAATTTTAAATATAACGGATAAGGATTAAAATAAAGGAGTAAAGAGTGGAAACTAACCTGTGTGTAATACCCAAGACTTTTGTCAAATCGACGAAGTTGACGATGAGCATCACCGAGTGAGCCATAAGCCGAAGCCTCCATAGACTTATCCCTTACATGTCTTGCTAATAATAACTGTTTTTGGAAAACAGAAATGGCTTCTTCGTGGCTTCCTTGTTTAACAAAGACGTCTCCGAGGTTGCCAAGAGCACGAAATTTACTTGGAACATGTTTGGTCATATGAGCAATAGCTAAAGATTAAAAAAAAGCAATAGAAGTTTGGTTATTGAGAAAAAAAGAAGCATCAAAAATAGTTTTTTGGAGCCTAACCTATATTCTATTAAGTTACTAGCAGGAGATTGGATTGTCCTCAGAGGAAACAACCCATAAAAAGAAGTAGCAGAGGCAAGGAATGAGATAGAAAAAGCGAGAGAGACAGAGAGAGGGAGGGAGAGAGAGAGAGAGAGAAAGAGAAAATAGAGAAAGATAAAAAGAGAGGGAGAGAGAGAGAGAAAGAGAGTCTGTTTCCTTTATTGACCCTGTGACTGATAAGCCCTACAAGAAGACAATCTCTGTATACCAGGGGTCTTATTCTGGGTATATATCTGGAAGCCATAGTGGTAGTTACTATACTAAATATTGAGAATTGTCTCAGTAGTGGATTAAAGATGGCAGGGGATTATATTTGATATTCCACTGGGGTTTGGCGTTACTCAAAGATCAAGAACTTCTGTTTTAGACAAGTATAGAATAACGAATTGAAATAAATTTACCTTAGATTTTGAAATTTATTCTTTTTTTACAGAATCGAAATATGAGTAAAAGAAAGTGCTCCGCTGATACTCCCTTTGAGAACAGCTTAGTAAACAGTTTCGGGCAAATATCACAGAAGTGCAAAAATGTCAGATACGACCTTTATGCGTGACGGCGATTATTTCATCACGTAAAGCCCGAAAAGATAAAAGAAGATAACAGCAAATAGAGGAAAAAGGAAACAATTAAAAGACAGAAAAGAAATAATAATCTAAGAGAATTTAAACAAACGAAGTTGCAGTAGAAGCTAGAGAGTAGGAAAACTTTTTTTTTCTCTATGAAGTAATAAAATATAATTTCTACTCTATTATCTATATATCTATCTATCATTATCTATATCAATAAAATGCTTCGTTATACTTTGTAATAATGGAAACACTGCTTAATGTTGATAATAATATTACCACTACTAGCAACTCACTGCAGCACCAAGCCACCTGAGGCCAACACAGCTAGACACACTCCTCCTTCATTCCAATCTATTCAAAGTACTCTTGACGGTATCCCTTAAATCTGTCCTTACAAGATCCTCCCACCCCATTCGGGGACGATCTCCTTTTTGTTTGCTCCTAGGCGGTTGGCCGACAAGGACAATCTTTGGCAACCTGTCCTCCTTCATCGTACCAATAATAACCCAATCATTAAATAAAACAAAGCTTAAAGTCAAAATAAAATTTAAACAAAAAAGAAACGTTAAATTAAAAACATTAAATAGAGAAAACAAGAATAAAGGTAGAAATTCAATATTTTTCAAATAGTTATTTAAGAGTTATTTATTGTTGCTCAGAGCCCAGAAATTGAAAGGAAAAACCAAGAGAAATTTAGGATAATTACATAATTTTGACGGCAAGAGCACGGACAAAACCCAGCAAGTGGCAATCAAAATATAATTGGTAATTTGTAAACAAAAAAAACTTGTTGAAAACACACACAGTGGTAATTAGGGCGGATATTCCAGGGTTATTTAAGTTTCCCAACTTCTGTATAATTGAAGGGTAATTACGTAGGATAGAAGAACTGGACAAGCAGAACTTCCGGCCCACCAGAACACTTCGCTAAAATTTAATTATAAATAAAACAAGTTTTTTTTTGCGCAAATTTGTAATTAAAAAAAAGTTTGCAATGTTTATTTAGCGAAGATTATAATTAGTCAACATAAAAAGCCGCAATTCTAAAAAACTAACGAAACAGGTGATATAGTGGTTAAATATTCAAATTAAGGGCGTCAATTCGGCCGTCCTCTAAAAACCTAGTATCTAAATAAAACTCGATTTTCGGTTAAGGATATAACATCGCTTAATCTGGACATGGCAAGCACAGTGGCGCTATCAGGATCTTTCTATCTACTGTACTTTTTGAGATACCACATTGTTATAAAACAACAAAAGCAACAAAGGAATTTTTTTAATGGATGGATACGGGGAAGAAAAAGATATAAGAAGGAAAAAAGATACAAAACAGGTAAAAGCAATAGAAAGATAAAGAAAGAAAAAAGATATAGAAAGATAAAAGACACGGAAAATATATATACAAAGCCTGGAAAGATAAAAAGATATAAGAAAGATATATTTAAGTGTACCAGTCCCCAGCACCCAAAGGCTCGGTCTTGACTTTAAATAAAGATAGTTTGAAAATCCAAAATATACATTGTATCGTAAAGAGCATGCACTGAAGATTTTGAAATTTTCAATTTCTTTACAAATAACAATGCCATCTGCTTTTTAATTGTCCCAAAGTAATTACCTCAAATCAGATTTTAATAATCCTAAATGTTCTCATTTAACCAACTACTGACCACAACTAAAAACTGAAAAAAAACTGAAAACTAAAAAAAAGACCCCACAACTAAAAACTTAAAAAAGGGACACCCAAACCCCCGACTAAAGCTCCCTCAACCCAAAAAAACTGCCAACGATTAATAGTAATTTATCGATGGCTGATGATAGAAAAAAAGGCCAATATGATATTGCCATAAAACGGCAACTGGTGAGGAACAGGTACATTATCAGGTAGAAATATGAATACCAGAAGGGACTTACCAGAAGGATTACTATCAATCGTTGGCAGTTTTTTTGGGTTGAGGGAGCTTTAGTCGGGGGTTTGGGTGTCTCTTTTTTAAGTTTTCCCCCTGGGGAACAAAAAGAAGGTAAAAACATGTACGAAAATAGCAAAATGAGAAATATGAATCTTGGACAAAGCACAGTTTCTGGTAGCACATGCACACTTCCCTGTGAATTCCAAGGCGGTACTCATGAGTAACACATAGTTTATAGAAAGAGAAACACTTACTTAAGAAATATTTTTGGCAATCCAGTGCAGTTTCTGTGTTTCCAAGGGCTAAATGGGCTAAACCAAGGTTACAGTAAGCCCGACCCATACTGACCTTGTCTTGTAAGTCTTTGGCAAGGGCTAAATCTTGGTCGTAGTACCTTATCGCTTCTTTGTAGTTTTGTAAACAATAATGTGCGTATCCTAAAAGAATTTATTACAGACAGATCTTTTAATAGCGCTTTTAATTAAATGTTAATGATAATTAGTATTGAAATATTAATGATATTCTTATAAAAATTAAACAAAATAAATAATAATTTATTATTACTTAATAGACTGAATTTTATTATTACTATACTATTATCAATTATATTGTTGTATGTCGTTATCAATAATAGTTAAATCAAATATAATAAACCTTGTATTATTAGACTCCAAATCCCGGTAAAATAAGATTCAGAAACCCCAGAAGATTTAGATTTTTTTAGACATAATGTACACGATCAGCTAAATGAATTTGAAGTTGACAACAATTTAAATCATCAAACTCAATTGACTTTTTTTCTTTGGATTTAGATTTATAGGAATATTTTGCATATTAATTCGAAATATCCAGCAAAATAATAAACCTTCAATGTTCCTAGCGTGACGAAACGAATCAGTAAATCCGGAATTTATACCAATCTCAAAAGTTTATGGACTTAGTCCAGCCACAGAAAACAGAAAATTTACTAGTAAAAATTACTGTTACCCCAAAACTTTTCATTATTATTACTACTACTAACAACTCAATCCAACAACAAGCCGTCCCAACACAGCTACGCACGCTTCTCCTCCATCCGAATTTATTCAAAGCCTCCCTCTTTACAACATCCCAAGAAGTTCCCATTCCCCTTAAATTTTTCCTTACGACATCCTCCCATCCCATTCGGGGACGACATGCTTGTCGTTTGGCCCTAGACAGTTGGCGAACAAGGACGATTTGTCATCCTTCATCCGTGGAACGTGTCCCACCATCTTAACCTTTCTCTCATTATAGCCCTAGAAATTGGGATTGGACCACATTCTTCGTACAGCTTACTGTTTGAGATACGGTCAGTCAGTCGGTACCCAAATAATCGGTATGCAATTTCCCTCAAAAATGTCTAGCAAATCCTCCTCCGTTTTTAGGAGTGCCTACGCTCCGAATTTCATTATTATTTCATTAATATAACTCATTAATATAAACAATTATATTAGTACAATTTCATTATGTCTCATTATTATTAATGGTTTAAAATTTCACACAAGTTTCAGTCGAATTTTAAAAGGCGGAGTTTTAAGAGTCAATCGGCTTTTAAAAGGCAGAGTTTCAAGAGTCAATCGGCTTTTAAAAGGCGGAGTTTTAAGAGTCAATCGGCTTTTAAAAGGCGGGGTTATTCAAAAATGATAGATACCATACAGGCTTTTTAAGTGTTTTTTTATGTGCTCGGTTTCAGTTTTATCGGATAGTTTCAGTCTAGTGCAAGGGATTACAGGTATTTGAAGCCGAAAAATTTAACATAACCACAAAAAATGTCACTATTATCTGGT
>JAQQPU010028226.1:0-10655 GCA_029168905.1 Artemia sp. Kazakhstan ARC1039 | reverse complement strand
GTCGAAAACAATTATGGTAAAAACAATTATCTTTTCATTTCTATTTTGTCACTATTAAAAGTGCTAACCCCCTCCCCAACAAAAATCCTGGATTCACGCCCCCCTCCTGGGAATATAAAAGAAACTTTATCGAAAGAAAGCTTGACCCGTTTCACCTCTCCAAATAGAAATTGCATAGGCCTGCGCTAAATTATTGCAATTGTCTGAAAGTGTTTTAATTTTGACGGAGAAACAGTTCCTTTGACTTGGCCGCCGCTATTGTAAACACAAAGGAAAAGGGTGACAGCTAATTTTAACCTCGCGCAGAGCATTATGTCAAAACAGAACGGTATAATGCTTTAAGAATTGACGGAAGTCAGTGGTCGCTTTTAGCTAGGATATAGAATGCTTAAAATTGTATAAATTTAACGAAAAGAAAATTATTTCTATTATGAGAATTATCATTGTAAAAACAATGAGGGAGGGGGTTAGGTTTTGAGGGTAAAAAGAACATATTTTATGTTTTCTATCGAGTATAAAGATTGTATAGTGATGTTTGTACTAAGCCGTTTGAAGAATTTCTTATTTTTAGGCGTTTCTGTTCTTTTCTGGTTTTAATCTGCATTGAGCATGCCTCGTTTGATGCATTTAAAATATTAGCGGTATTTTTTTTTCTTTCCTTATCCTTTTTCGGTAGCTGGTATTTACCCCCAACCCCCAGAAAAAACAGCCCGAGGAAAATAATCCCCACGGAAAATATCCCTAAGAAAAGACATGGAAAAATACCCCCTCCCCCCCCGCCGAAAGATATCATCCCATGCACCAGATTGGTCTCCAATCTCTTTGAAAATAATCTGTTTCACTTCTCCAAAATAGAGCATTGCATAGAACTACGCTCAATTATTGCAATTGTCTGAAAAATGTGTTTTTAATTTAATGGAGAAAAAGTTCCTTTGACTTGGCACCGCGTTCATAAACACATAGGAAAAGGGGGACAAAACTCATTATGTCAAACCAGAGTGGCATATTGCATTAAGAATTGGCAGAAGTCAGTGGACACTATAAATCACAATAGAAAAAAGCTATAATTTATCGAAAAGATAATTATTTCTATTGCGAGAATTTTGATTGTAAAAACAATGAGGGAGGGGGTTAGGTTTTGAGGGTAAAAAGAAAATATTTCATGTTTTCTATCGAGTATAAAGATTGTATAGTTATGTTTGTACTAGAGTGGGAGGGGGGAGGGGATTTACCTGAATATACTGGAGGGTGACCAAGGAAAATAATTTTATTTTGAAAATAAAAAATGAAAATGTATTAAATCAGAACTTACATTGCAAATTGAAGTTGCCACGGCTTCTAAAGAGTCAAATTTATCCATTCTTGTGTCATCAACTATGTCAAAATACTTTCTGATAATTTAATCACATTGCATGCCCGTTATATACGAAATCTCAAGGGTGAATTGTTATGTAACGGGGAAAGCATATGTAAGCAAGCCCTCTGATTAGCTGAGAAGGCAACACGTGATCTAACTGTTTCCTATTTCTGGAAACTCATAACATTCACCTCGAGCATGCACTTGGCCAAAACAACAACAACAACAGCAAATAAATCGACCTTGGAAAAAGAGGTCATTGACCCCATTAACCACGTGTTCTCCCTTGGGACTCTATGCCCATATATGGACTCCCGTTGGTAGTATAAGATAGCTTTCTACTACCGTATCACGAGTAGTTGAAGTATCTATTAGCTACGTATTCTTAGCATAAATAATTCTCTAAATTAGTAGTTTTTTTTCATCGAGCATTACTGCCTACAAAACTTCAAATACCGTATCACAAAATTCGTCAGTTATCTGGGTAAAAACTTTGATTATAACTTTGAACTTAGAAGCTTAATTTTTTCATAATGTCCTTTGCCTATATCTGTTTTGTCACCTTTAAAACAGTTGAAATGGGCGACTTTGATATTGATTGTTTTTTTTTTACTCTTTTGGATTCCTAAAATGCCTTCTTGTATTAAAAACTGGTTTTTAATAATAATTTTTTTAAAAAATGCATTTTGAAGTTTTTTTTGGCTTCTTTATAGAATATGTCATGTAGCCTAAGGCTGAACTGCTGCTTTTTATTGGTCTTGACTGCTCTTTTGGATATTATTCATTTTTTCTTTTGGGGATTCATTCCAAAGCATAAACAAATAAATACCTAATATCAGTCAAATTATAAACTGCATCTAAAAGGAGTAAATTTATCAAATTGAAAAATACATGATGAACACTTCACATGAGAACATTTCAATTACAATGAAACAAAAAACACTTAATGGTTTATTTGGTATAAGAAAAATGAAGTGCCAGCTATTTTCTTAGGTAAAAAATGAAAAGCTCATCCGTTTTAAATGTAATTAAATGAAATAATATGCAGAATGAAGTAGCTCCACGAAGATGTTGGGATTTTCATCCTAGTTCGTCACTTTTAATCCAAGCAAAATGTTAGGACACTTAGTATCAGTTATTGAGTTTAAGCTTTGATTTCCAAATGCTCACAAAAATTACCAAATTTAAGAAAGTCGCAACAATAAGTCACATGTGGTCAAAATACTCAGAGGCTCCTCTTTGATCCTCACTCAGGCCCAAAGCTTCTGCTATGGCTCAAAGCTTCTGCTATGGTCATTTCCATGGAAATCTCCAAAGTTTCTTTTTAAAATAGCTTTTAAGCGTAGTTAGGGGTATTTAGCCTTTTTTTCTATTCTTTAAGGCTTTGAAAAAAGTGTTATAATATTCCAAATGTTATATTTGTTATATTTGTGCATATTTTTGGTAATCATTTGTGGGGTGATCGAAACCACTGTAGATACTTAAGAACGTTGCAACATCTAGTACCCTGAGGTCATAAGACTGTCAAAGACTCCTCCTTGAACCTCCTAAATTGAAAGCTTTTGTTATGACCTGGCCTTTTAATGTAACTTGGGCACTAGACAAAGGGGGCCATTGTCACTCGAGCGCAACGTTAAGTGGGGATGTCGATATCGCTTTCGTCACACCAATTCGTTTTAGTGTGAATCTGCCTGGTACTTATGAATGAATGTTTTCAAAGTAAAACCGTTTCATCAATAAGAAAAAAACGGGTTGGACGCATATGTCCCTTTCCCTTTGGACGACAAATCCAAACTTTTTCAACTTTTTCGCATCCCTGCTTTCAATAAAAAAAAATCAAGGTACTATCACTTAAATATAATAACTCCCTATGCCACCCCCCTCTCTCTGGATACCATCTTGATAGGATACCGTCTCTGGTTTAAATAAAAAAATAATTAATTTATTGGCACTCCTGCTTCCAAAAATATCGAGGTATTATCATTTAAATATGATAGCTCACTACCTCCCCCCCTCTGGGATACCACCTTGATAGGATGCCGTTTCTGCTTTAAATTTAAAAAAATTTAACTTTTTGGGATCCCTGCTTTCAATAAAAAAATTCGAGATTTTATCATTTAAATGTAATACCTCCCTACCCCCCCCCCTCTGGATACCACCTTGATAGGATACCGTCTCAGCTTTCATTAGAAAAATAATTTACTTATTAATTAACTAGTTAACTTAATAATTATTTACTTAATAATTGGGGGGGCCCTGGGTCTATCAAAATATTTCACTGGTCTCCCGGGGAATTTGATATCATTTTCTTCTGTCTCCACTTTAAATGAAAAAATAATTACTTTTTGGTATCCCTGCTTTCAATAAAAAAAAATGAGGTATTATCATTTAAAAATGATATCCCCCTATCCCCCCCTATAGGCAATAATTTACAATTTATATATGAATTATGTTTTTTGGGTAACTTCCGGTCCAATCTTTAATTCCCCAACCTTGTACATAGCTTAGTCTATAGCTAAATTTTGCCTCAATAGAAGGTTTTTTTTGGGAAAGGGGGGGGGGGTAAAATATTTCAGAAAGAAGATTGTATTTTCTATCAGGGTTCAACAATTGAGCATTAAACATTAAGAAAATCTTATCTAAAAACAGAAGAAAAAATCTGCAAATTTACAATTCAGCTGTAGAAACAATCTGTCGGCTGTCAATTTCAAAATCCAACTGAAGGCTGAAGCTGTATAGTAGTGAATGCGTTCCATAATTCTATTCAACTTGAAAATAAAATTCTTGACTACGAATGATGTAAAAAATAGCGATTAGGAAACTGCATTCGAAATGACTTAAACTCATTTCACAAAGACGATTCTTTTTTTGTCAACAAATGAAGAACTGTGTATATTACAATATTTGCAATTGAATATTTCATCTGTCTGGTTTTTATGCAAAGTAACAAAAGAGACGAAAATTAATGAACAAGAGAGTAGTGAAGAATCATAGTACGCAAAGTAATATTTGGCAGGGAAAGTCACTTGTGATAAATCGCTAGGGGTTGCACCGTGATTGCGTGATTTTCGAGGATTCTGGGAACCAAATTTTTGTTCGGGGTGACACATAGACCTTTGGGAAAATACCCGAAAATTCGGGGATGCAAGCCCTGTTTGATTTCTAATCAAGCAAATCGAAATACTAAACCACACGAGAAGAAAAAGCTCCGACTTTGCGGTTGACGCAATAAAGAATTGCCACAAAATTAATTTGAAGTCGACTGAACGCCGCCACCTCTGCCGGTGGCGGCACGCATGCGGCACGCCGTCGGTGGTACGACACTTCGGCGGCGTTCGACCAGGCCTCTCGTCAGCGTCGTTCGGTCGATCCGTTGGCGCATCGCTGGGGTCTAGCTGTTCTTTTACTCATATTTGTGCTAAAATCTTACATCTTTTGACAAAGAACGCTTAAAAGTGAAATCTTAGCACTAAGATGTTACATCTTATAGCGTTCTTTTGCAAACGTCTTCCATCATTCTGCTCCTGTCAGCGGTCTATGAACAATGATAAGTATATCATCAAAGTTCTCTCATCACTGTTCGATATGGCAGAAAGATGGCGTTTTTAATACTTTTCGCTTATATCACTGAGCTGTAAGATCTTAGAACAAAGATGAGCTAAAAGAACGGAAATCTTTGCCGAAAGATGTGAGATCTTAGATGTAAGATCTTAGTGCAAAAGAACGGGCCTAGTTATTCTCCAAAATGCTTCCCCCGCTACTGATCGAACTTTCTTGGCTGTCAATCCTAACAATTCTAGCGTTCTAAGTCATTTCAGTTTCATCATTTTGAACAGGTTTTTCAGCGTCAAACGGATTTCCTCAAATTTCTGATTGCACAGGCTAGTGAGCAATCTATCATAGGTAGCGAAATAGCGCTGCCTAAGTAAAGAACGATGTTGGCACAATTTATTATTTATTTTTTGTTTGTTTTTCTTTCTGTTTAGACCGGGGAACTTCGTATCAAAGGATTTGTTGTAGAAACTTCGAAAAGGGCTCATTCGATTCGAAATTGGGAGGGCTATTTCCCCAAACACATAAAATCAAAATTTTGAGATAGCCATTTTATTCGAGATAGTTGAAAGGTCCGGAAATTATGCTTTTGCGGATGAAACTCCCCCCACAACCTTCAGGGGAAGGGTTGTAGGTTATGGCCTGTGGACATATAAGGTTTTTATAGAAAGCGTTGAAGTAGAGACATAAAAAGGTTTCATTTGATTGGAAATTGACCTTCAGGGGAAGGGTTGTAGGTTATGGCCTGTGGACATATAAGGTTTTTATAGAATGCGTTGAATTAGAGACATAAAAAGGCTTCATTTGATTGGAAACTGAAAGGGATAGTGTCCTTTTGAACAGTCAAAAGTAATTGGAGGGCACCTAGCCCCCTTCTCACGCCCACTATTTCTTCAAAAACATCAAATGAAAATTTTGGGATAGCCATTTTATTCAGCGTAGTTGAAAATTCTGGAAATTAGGTCTTTGAGGATGATAACCCCCCTCCACAGCCCTCAGTGCATGGGTTGTAAGTTATGCCCTGGGGGCGTATAAGGTTCTTATAGAAAGCGTTGTTGGAGAAACTTAAAAAGAGTTCATTTGATAGGAAATTGAAAGGGTTAGTATCGTTTTTAATATTCAAAAGTGATTGGAGGGCAACTAGCCCCCCCCCCCCTCACGCCCACAATTTCCACAAACACATCCAATCAAAATTTTGAGATAGCCATCTTGTTCATTGGAAATTAAAATGGTTAGTATCGTTTTTAATAGTCAAAAGTGATTGCAGGGAAACTTGCCCCCTCCCCCCTCACGCCCACAATTTCCCCAAACACATCCAATAAAAATTTTGAGATAGCCATTTTGTTCAACGTAGGTGAAAGGTCCAGAAATTATTTCTTTGAGGATGACGCTCCCCAATCATCCAATCAAAACTTTGAGATAGCTATTTTGTTCAACATAGGTGAAAGCTCCGGAAATTAGGTCTTTGAGGAGGACAATTCCCCCCCCCCTTCCCCGCAGTCCGTAGGCCAGGGGTTGTAAGTTATGTCCTGGGGGCATATAACGTTTTTTTAAAGAAAGCTTTGTTGTAGAAACTTCAAAAAGGGCTCATTCGCTTGGAAATTGAAAGGGTCAGTGCCCTTTTTAATAGTCGAAAATGATTGAAGGGCAATTAACCCCCCTCTCACGCCCACCATTTCCCCAAACACATCCAATTAAAATTTTCAGATAGCCATTTTGTTCAACGTAGTTGAAAGGTCCCAAAATTATGTCTTTGGTGATAACAAACCCCCACAGCCCCCAGGGAATCGGTTGTAAGTTATGCCCTGGGAGAATATAAGGTTTTTATAGAAAATGTTGCCTTAGAAACTTCAAAAAGGGCTCATTCAATTGGGAATTGAGGGGCTAGTGCTCTTACTATGGAGGGCGAATGCCCCTCCACGCCCACCATTTCACCAAACACTTCCGATCAGCATTTTGATATAGCCATTTTGTTGAACGTAGTTAAAGGGTCCGGAAACTATGTCTTGGATAAAATAAAATTTCAAAATAGGGATAAAATTCTTTTTAATAGACAGTGTATAATAAATTTCACAAAAAAAATACCAGATATTTCGGTCACATATACAGTGACCGTCATCAGTAGTAAAACTAAACTAAAACAATTTAAAACAAAAGTTTATATACTAACTCAAATGAAACTACATATTGTTAAAATCTCTAATTCTTTTCAAAGCAAAGGCGGAAGCTAGCCTCTTTGACCTTCTTGGATTCGGTTTATTAGCGTTCAATGATATAACATTTGGACAAAGGTCAACTACATTGGGTGAATTTAACTTTACTCTGTCAGATTTTAATAAATTATCATAGATAGAGTTCAGCCCATATTCACCTGTATCCCGATTCAAAGCAAAATTCTTGAATAAGATTTTCCTTATTTCAAGAGTTTCACGAAAATTTCGCTTTAAACCCTGATCCCTAGAAATCAAAGAGACATTCTCGAACAAAATAAAATGGTCTGGAAATTTAAAAATATGTTCTGAAAGGGCTGAAGTAAAATCTTCAGACTTAGAATCTTGCTTTAAAGCTGAAGAAATAGAATCATTATCTTGTGATAATCTCATTTCCAAACTCTGGTTAGTACGTCCCAAATATGAGCTTCCTTAAGTACATGGGATCTGATAAACCCCACTTTGTTGCCCCAATGAAGTTAGATCCTTCCCAGAATTTAGAAAACTATCCAAAGTATTATTACTCTTTAAAGCTACCCTTAGACCATTGCTTTGTAAAATTCTTTTAAGTTTTTCACTTAGCCCGGGTACATATTATAAGGAACGAAAAACATCCTTCTCCCAAGTTGTCTCCAAGACTTCCTTAGAAACCTCTAGAAACATTTTTCTTCTTTTTGAAAAAGTCTGGTTAATTAACCATTCCTGATACATGTTGCTTATTAGTATTTTCCTTAGAAAAGACCACTCCTCCTCAACAAATTTTGGAGAGCAAATACTAAAGATCCGATCAGTTAAAGAAATGATCAAACCAATTTTTACTTGGATAGCGTGACCGGAACTATAAGACAAAAATCTATTGTTGTTTGTCGGTTTTCTGTAAATTTTAAAATCCAGACTATTTTGATTTTTCAAAAGAAGAACATCAAGAAAAGGAAGTTTCCCATTCTCTTCGAATTCAACAGTAAACTTTAAATCCCCCTCCAAACAATTAAGATGTTCCAAAAATCCTTTTAATTCCTCCTCCCCACAATCCCATACTGAAATAATGTCATCCATATACCGGCCCCAGAAAATATATCTTAAAAAATATGAATCTAACGCAATTGTTTCAATATTCTCCACAAAAATATTAAACTAATAAAGGGGATAAAGGGGCCCCCATAGGTAAACCATTTATTTGTTCGAAATACTCCCCTCTAAATTGAAAAAAATAAGATAACTTATTGCACAACCTTACTAAATACATAATTACAGAAACTTCCGAATCTGTTTTGCCACTAATCAAATCCAAATTTCTTAACAGTTTTCCTTCTAGAAAAGTTTCGGCTGCTTCTACATCAATATTTGTGTACATTGATACAATGTCGAAGCTTGAAAGCAAAGAATTCAAATAAATTTCTAATAAATTTCTTAATATACAAAATTTGGGGATAAAGGGGCCCCCATGGGTAAACCTTTTATTTGTTCGAAATACTCCCCCCTAGATTGAAAAAAAATAAGAGAACTTTTCGCATAACCTTACTAAATACATAATTACAGAAACTTCCAAATCTGTTTTGCCACTAATCAAATCCAAATTTCTTAACATCTTTCCTTCTAGAAGAGTTTCGGCTGCTTCTGCATCAATATTTGTGTACATTGATACAATGTCGAAGCTTGAAAGCAAAAAATTCGAAGAAATTTCTACTTTTTTCAGTTTTTCAACCCAATTCAAAGAATTCTTAATATACGAAATTTGTGTAGACAAAAGTGGTTTACAGATTGACACTAACCATTTGCTCAAAACACTTGTTGGTGACCTTGTACTTGACGAAATTGGTCGGGTAGGTTAGGCTTATGAATTTTGGGAAGTCCATATAATTTAGGGCACAAGGAACTGCGTGGCAGGCATTTGTAATAAAGTTGAGGTGTAATTTTTCCTTCATCCTTTAAGCACTTCAATTCGTTCTTAAACTTATTTGTAAAAGAGTCTGTTGGATTATACGATAACCTTTCTTGATATAAGATTTTCCAGGGAAAGTTTATCTCTCACTATTAAAGCTCTTTTTCGACTTTTATCCTTAATAAAGTGATTTAAAGTCTTGAAATGTAAGGTTCGTTCAAACTTTTCTTCCTTGAAAGTGCCCAAATGTAAATTGAATTTTAGTGAAGGTGGCACAATTCTCATCTTCTTACATCGTAGAAGAAAATCCTGTTGGTTGATAACATTTGCATGTTTTTTCTGAGTGTTTATATATTTATGCACAATTTTGGTCAAATCATCCCCATAAATATGACGTAGATAATTTCGGAGACCACACTGCCTTTCCATGACGATAAAATAAAAGTTCAAAATAGGGATAAAATCCTTTTTAATAGACAGTGTACAATAAATTTCACAAAGAATACCAGATATTTCGGTCACATATACAGTGACCGTCATCAGTAGTAAAACTAAACTCAAACAATTTAAAACAAAAGTTTATATACTAAATCAAATAAAACTACATATTATTTAAATCTTTAATTCTTTTCAAAGCAAAGACGGAAGCTAGCCTCTTTGACCTTCTTGGATTCGGTTCATTAGCGTTCAATGATATAACATTTGAATAAAGGTCAACTACATTGGGTGAATTGAACTTTACTCTGTCAGATTTTAATAAATTATCATAGATAGAGCTCAGCCCATATTCAGCTGTATCCCGATTCAAAGCAATATTCTTGAATAAGATTTTCTTTATTTCAAGAGTTTCACGAAAATTTTGCTTTAAACCCCGATCCCTAGAAATCAAAGAGACATTCTCGAACAAAATAAAATGGTCTGGAAAATTAAAAATATGTTCTGAAAGGGTTGAAGTAAAATCTTCAGACTTAGAATCTTGCTTTAAAGCCGAAGAAATAGAATCTTTGTCTTGTAATAATCTCACTTCCAAACTCTGGTTAGTACGTCCCACATATGAGCTTCCGCAAGTACACGGGATCTGATAAACCCCACTTTGTTGCCCCAATGAAGTTAGATCCTTCCCAGAATTTAGAAAACTACCCAAAGTATTATTACTCTTTAAAGCTACCCGTAGACCATTGTAAGGAACATTTTGACTATTTTGATTTTTCAAAAGAAGAACATCAAGAAAAGGAAGTTTCCCTGTCTCTTCCAATTCAACAGTAACCTTTAAATCCCCCCCCCAAAAAAAAACAATTAAGATGTTCCAAAAATCCTTTGAATTCCTCCTCCCCATAATCCCATACTGAAATAATGTCATCCATATACCGGCCCCAGATAATATATTTTAAAAAATATGAATCTAACGCAATTGTTTCAATATTCTCCACAAAAATATTAAACTAATAAAGGGGATAAAGGGGCCCCCATGGGTAAACCATTTATTTGTTCGAAATACTCCTCCCTAAATTGAAAAAAAAATAAGAGAACTTATTGCATAACCTTACTAAATACATAATTACAGAAACTTCCAAATCTGTTTTGCCACTAATCAAATCCATATTTCTTAACAGCTTTCCTTCTAGAAGAGTTTCGGCTGCTTCTGCATCAATAT